>VUQG01036315.1:0-11770 GCA_015106755.1 Etia nguti
TGAGACTGGGGCGGAGGGTCACCTTCCAGCAGGACAACGACCCTAAACATAAAGCCAGGGCAACAATGGAATGGTTTAAAATAAAACATATCAATGTGTTAGAATGGCCCAGTCAAAGTCCAGATCTAAATCCAATCAAGAATCTGTGGCAAGATCTGAAAACTGCTGTTCACAAACGCTGTCCATCTAATCTGACTGAGCTGGAGCTGTTTTGCAAAGAAGAATGGGCAAGGATTTCAGTCTCTAGATGTGCAAAGCTGGTAGAGACATACCCTAAAAGACTGGCAGCTGTAATTGCAGCAAAAGGTGATTCTACAAAGTATTGACTCAAGGGGCTGAATAATTACGCACACCCCACTTTGCAGTTATTTATTTGTAAAAAATGTTTGGAATCATGTATGATTTTCGTTCCACTTCTCACATGTACACCACTTTGTATTGGTCTTTCACGTGGAATTCCAATAAAATTGATTCATGTTTGTGGCTGTAATGTGACAAAATTTGGAAAAGTTCAAGGGGGCCGCAAACATTTGCAAGCCACTGTATACTGTTCTCTTTACTCCATGCCCTGCAAACGATAACAGTAAGCACTCTGAGAGCACAAACCTCCCCCAAGGCAGCTCACTCTCACTTTTAAGAGAATAGTTTGTATTTTCTATGTATTAATTTTTTTTTTCTTTGTTTTTAAAAAAAAAAAAGTACCTGAAGAGGTTTGTAATGCAGTAAAAAGCATTTAGGGTCAACTTGAAAAATGAAACATAAAAGTGAGGTCGGGGTCAAATGTGACGTGATATTTGGATGCAAACTATAATGTGATATTTAGAATACCCATACACCGGTATCATTTCCTAAATGTTGCCAATACCAACAAAGGCAGTAGAGTTTTAAAGATAAAAGACATTTTATGATGGTTTGACCTTATAATACACACCACACTTGTAAGAATCATAGCTTCTAAGTTATAAGGCTTTTTGTTAATAACCAATAAATCATTAAGCTGACCTTGAGGATTGTGGTTGATGTGAGCCAAATTTTGAATGGATTGTTAACACGACTCCATTCTCAATAAAAAACGTTTTGAGTTACGGTGTTTACAGACAGAATGACATGCACGCTTCCAAAAACGTAATCTTCCTGGCGGAGGTAATTGTCATGGTTAAAGCATAAAAATGCACCTCAGTAGACAATTACAACTGAGTATCAACACATCAGAACCCTTTTAAAATGTCATCTAACAGTGCGGCTGGTGCCTTTTTTCTGTTTTCTTTAGGTTTTCTGCATCATCGCAGCCATCCCTCCGTCAGCTCCATCAAAGACGAGCAGGCTCGATGACAGACGAGCAGCCGGAGGATGCTGGAGGAAAACAGCCGCCTCATTTACCAGCATTACTAATGGTGAAAATAAAGATATGTGAACCACCTACATGTGCTTGTGAACTTATTTTCAGCATGTCATCTCTGAAGCAGTCTTTGTTAGCACTTTATTAGAGGACAGTCTCTACACATTATTAAACTATCAAAAGTTAAATAAATGGATTGGCCTTCCAACATTTTTCACCCTGAAAGAACTAAATTATTTTGTATTCTGAGTATGATGCATGGCTGATAAACAGCTTTACCCCGTCTGGTTATAGCCGAAAGGAGCCAAAACATTTTGACAGCACTGACTAATATCTTGTTTGCTTAATAGCTTTCCTTGCCAGCATCCATGTATCTCTAAAACTGAAGAAGAAGCAGAGGGAGAGAAATATTTATCCTTCAGAGATCGAAGTAACTGTGGGCTAAGCGCTACAAAGTAATTCATCTCTAAATTCTGTAGAGACGGCGATTCAGAAGGAGGAGAAAAATGCAGAGCATAGTTGAGATACAACACATTTGACACATCTCTGCGGTGATGTCTCAGATGAAACCAACGTGGTATACATTTTTGAATGTGGGAAAGCACAACCGAAGGCTTTGTTCTGGAGTAAAAACAATTAACATATGTGTGCATGTAAAGCTTTCTTTGGGGTGTTTAAAGTGGAATCACACAAAGGGCACAGCAGGTCAAACGCGAGTAACCACCTGGTTTTATTTCGCCATAAAAACATTAAAGGAGCTAGCCTTGCTCTGCCAGGAAGTAACAAACTCCTGCACCTGCAAGGCTCACGTCTTACTGTGAATCTGCTGTTTTTGCAGTTAGTTGTACTCCACCATCTGGAAAACATCTGTATTTACAGCACATTTTCAGAATTATTAAACCCAGTTTCTACTCTTTTACTTTCATGGCGTGACAATTTCCACCTATCAAGATACAGTTTGTAGCTCTTATTTTTTTGTAATCTTTATGCAAAACTCTTAACACATTCTCACTCAACACATTTGAAATGATGGAGGGTGTCAGAGGGAGAAATCAAAAATATTTTAGCTTATTCCATCTCATATCGCTCATCACATTTTTAGATCATTTTCTGCTCAACCAGCTGTGTATTGCCTGAAAATCTAATGATTTAAAACTTGGATGACTATAATCTAGCTGTGAAGTTTCAGCCTTGCGTATCAAATACTTTTGTGGACATGTTTTTTTTTTCCTGAGGCAATGCTTGAACATGAATATCTCAAGAAGTATTCAAGATAAAAGCCTAAATTTTTCTCTGATCTTTCTTTCTCCATAAGAATGAATCAGGGTCTGTAATTTGGAAACGATGCTTAAAAATGTCTGGGTGGTTAAAATTTGAAATAAAAAACTTAAGGCCACAATAAAAAAAACTTCACAAGACAATTAGTGACAAATTTCTGAATGCATGTAGTTCAAAATGCATGTGGAATACTTTTTAACATGAAATTCTTGGTCACAAAAATAAAGAAACTGCTATTTTTATTCAACTTTCGTGCTGGATGGAGCAAACACGACAAGTTGCACACCAGAGACATCAGCTCATAATTTAATCCGAAAGAACAAATTTCAGGAGCTTCCAGATGTGAGTCTTATTATAACTGAGAAAATGATCTTGTAAAATATATGCATATTTGTTATTTTCAAGACCCACTGGAGGAGTCTAATAATGACGGTTAATTTTACAAAAATGCAACAAGCATTGATTTTTTTTGTACATACAAATAAATATTGCACAACATTTTATCATAAAATGTAGATTGGAGCTGGCCGAGCAGATGGCCCACAATAATTTGAGATAAACTGAACCTTACGCCAAGAGTTTTGCAGAGTGAGGCACTTTTAATGCATATTTATAACCAAAGGGTCAGAAGTTACACTCAGTTTAAGCAAAGATTGCTGTGTGCAAGTTATACAATCCACATCTATCTATCGTGTTTCAATAACCTTTAATTGTTGTTTAGCAACAAACTGATGCACATGATGGAGTAATTCCAGCTAAAGAGCCCGATGTCCCCTTTAGGATTTAGCAAAAGCCAAAATCAGAGTTTAAAGAGAGTCAAAATTCACTAAATGAATGATAGTGTTTAAAAGGTGATACATAACACAGGTGTTCACTATTTGCTTCCACAAAAAATGGCTTTAAAATCAGTTATTGCAGGTTTGAATTAATAAAAAACCCCAAAACAGACAGTTTTTGTTTTACTGCAGTAATTAAATTTTTTATTGCTATTATTCTGCTGTATTTCACGCTGTTTGGTTTTGGTGCAGCCAAACTAGCCGATTCCCTTCAAAAGGCTGCGGTTTCACTTTAGTGTAGAGAGTGGTATCGCTCATCTATTTCAGTCCAACAACAAGACGTAAATAGAAATTAATTAGCCGACATCACATTAGTAATGTTCATAACAAAGGATGAAAATAAAATGTAAGGTAGTGTTGTTTCATATAATTTAACACAGAAAACAAAATAAGTATGATATTACTATCACTGACGCTGGTATTTTATCTTAACCTGCAATTAAACAGTCAACACAACAGACACTCTACTAGTGTTAGTCAATGTTTTTCTCTGTTGTGCAAAGAAAGCTCAATATACAATAATGTAGAGTTTGATCAGTACAATCAGTAATATTCTGTTTTTTTGGTTTTGAGGCCTGGACGTCATTTTGGTTTCTCAAAGCAAAACATCAACGGCAAAACAGACAAAGTAACATTCAGAGACACAACGCGGCACAAACACACAAACAAAGCGTATGTGAACTACCACTACGTGTGTCAGTTAAACTGGTATCTTCCTGATGATATTCTCTGTGTTCTGTTACTATTTGGCACTTAGTGTAGATTAAAGCACTTGTTCTGGTAACTCTATTCTCTATACTTTACTGTACAACAATAGACACACTGGCAGGCGGTTGCGCAGGCAGCGTTAATGCTGAATCTGTGCTGCGGGCTCTGTGGTGGGTCGGCAGTGTTGGCTTTGGATGTGGGAGATCTGCAGGATGGGCAGCAGCAGCTGAAATGCATTCTGGATGTAGTTGGTGCTGTTGGAGCCCTGCGGATAGGAAACAACGCATCATCTTCATCACATGTCACAATCATCATCAGTAGATGTAGATGTAGCATAGTGCTGAACAATATATACAATATATATATACATATACATATTCATACATGGGCGTGCGATAATCGAGAGTTTCCAAGACTGATGGCTTGGGGACAGAAACTGTTCTCTTGCTATTCTGCTCCGACAGCTGTAAATCCTCTAGCTAGAGACTGGCAGCGAGAATAATCCATAATGGGGATTGGTGGAGTATAACAATGCTACATGTGCACAGTTTGTGTGCACGGCCCTGGATGTTTTTGGTCATCCAGAAATTCCTCGAGGCATTAAACAGGTGCTGTGCTCGCAAGAATACAATGCCTCCTGGCATCGCTGTCACAGAGATATAACAATAAAAATGAGGAAAGATTTGTTTCTAGAGATGCATTAAAAACTTTGCAATTTGTAAAAAAAAAAAAGCATTCTGAAAAACCCTGAACACGTCTTTAAACGCTGTGTGGCTCTCGCCTGAATGCCCCTTAAAACTCAGTTCCCATCACATTAGTGATGACGATCTTCATCATTTATCTGTCAGTCATCATGAGACTGCTACATCATTAATTTTATCCATTTTTATTTTTATTCACAATCTTCAAAGTAAAAAAATCTCACCTCTAGCAGCACACTCTCTAACAGTGGGTTCAGCTCCTCTGCTTTCCTCTGGCCCTAAAAAAAGAGAGGCAGCGACACTCATGAGATTAATAAAAGATGATGGTATAGCAGAAAAACACAAGTACAAAGACAAAGATCAAAAATTATTTTACTACTGTCAGCAAATCCTATGAAAAAAAACCCAAACAAACAAAAGAAACAGTGACTTGAGCCTACAAATGCTGCTGCTACATCTAAAAAGCTCTGCTGTCAGTGAGTCACGTTGTTGTAGTGGGTGAAATGTTTCATTACAAAGAATATGACCACTGTGTTTATTATGAGTCAGCTCTACAGAGACTGCTCTGTTGGCATAAATACTCATTAGAGCACCCCGTGTGTATTCATGCATCTTCAAATAGTCCCCAACTGAACTGAAGTTAATACCCAATGGATACTTTTTGAAAATTGCAAACATTATTAGAATAGTCACAATCATCCCTAATGTTCACACACACATACACACACTCTCACCTACCCCAACATCAAGCAGCGTATCAGAGAACTTCTTGGCCAAACACTCCACCTCCTTACACATGGCACATGTCAACCTGCAATAAGAAGAGTGGATGTGAGCATGCATCACTCCTTGGAGTAGTTATATTGTCTCTTCTTTGACCTCTCTCTATCTCACACACACACACACAGACAGACATGCAGACACACATTACATGCAAATGCATTATTTTTTCGCATTTAGTCAAGACCTATTGCTTTTGCTAGCTCCTTAATTTTAGACCTAATGCCATACACACCTAACTGTTCTTATTTCAGTGCCCCTCAATCCCCTTTTCTCTCTGTCCTCCTCTCTCCTTGGTACCAGGGGGATTCACCCAACTGATCCTGGTACAACAGATCCTTATCAAAGCCTTCCCCAAGCTGCAGCATCTGCCCTAGCACATTATACACCGACTGGCTGAAAAAAAAGAAAATCAGACGCTCTAACTGGACTGACTTTAGCTTTGATAACAGCACGTGTTTTTCATAAGCTTATGCACATGTGAACTGTGCAACATTTATTTCCATCCAGAGTTATGTTCATTTTTGACCAAGATCTTGTGTTGATGATGAGCGAGTCGGATTGTTACGGCAAGTCATCTCCAGCACATCCCAAAGATTTTCAGTGGGGTTAATGTCTGGACTCTGTCGCATCTAATCCATGTGAAAGTGACGTCTCCTACTCCCTGAACTCCCTAAACCACTCTTTTACAATTTGAGCCTGATGAATTGGACCCAGCCATATTGGAAGAAAACATCCACTGATGGAAAAACCTGGTCATTCAGTATTTTCAGGTAGTAAGCTGATCTCATTTTCTGAACCAATCCCAGATCGTAACACTGCCCCCACAGACGCTTGTACAGCAGACACTAGATATGATGAATGCATCACTTCACCCGCTTCTCTTCTTACCCTGATGCACCCATCACTCTGGAACAGAGTAAATCTGAACTCATTAGACCACATGACCCTTTTTTCATTTACTCCAATCTTTATGCTCCAGAACATACTGAAGCCTTTTTCCTGATTAGCCTCACTAATAAGTGGCTTTCTTAAGGCTACACAGCTGTTTAGTCCCAATCACTTGAGCTGTTCTCGCACTGTGTGTGGGGAAAGGCTCTTACACGCACAATAAAACAGTTCTACTGTTGATTTTTTATCATTTCTTTCCAATTTTAGCAGTTCCAACAATCTCCTTAGTTGTTTTCTTTGCTTGACGCAGGCCAATAATTTCACTGAAACATAGTAACAGCTGACGTGGTTGTCTAAGAAATGATAAGCTCTTATGTATTTGCCTAGTTAAATCCTGGTGGTGACTTGTTTTTTGGCCAGGCAGTGTATGCGACTGTTCCAGTCTTCCTTGCTTGTGAACCTAACCTCAACAATCACAACAATCACAAATCCCAAACATAACTTGAAATCACATAATTTTCACTCTAACCCTAAAATCACTTGCAGCATTTCCATTATTTTCCTTAGGAAAGACATAACAACAGCTTATATTGATCTCCTGGAGGCTTACACTAACCCGTACCATAACCCTGAACCTGTCAAGGGGATATCCATGGAAGGAAGTTACCACAATGTAACTGTGTAACACAAGTACACATTCACACACATACCTGGTGAGGATGTGTGCCTGGTCTCTGGCTGGTTTCTCTTGCTCCTGGCCGTGGAGGATGAGCTCCGCCACCTTGTGGAGCTGCTCGATGCTGCGAGCCGTCACTTCTGCCAGACTGCTGACCGATGACAGGTAGATGGCCTGATGAGAGGGAGGTGAGCACACACACATAAACACACACAGAGAATAAGTGAATCAAATCAAATAAGGCAGTCACAGCAGGAAGAAAAGGTGACTGAATTTAAACTTGAAAGCAGAAGTCATAACAGTGCAGATGAGCCGTCACCTCTACAGATCTGGGGTCGCTCTCCTTTGCCTCTTCTCCTCCCTTCATCTCCTCCTCCTCGCCCTTCTTCTCCCCCAGCTCTTCTCCGTCTTTCTTCTTCTCTTCCTTTTTGTTCTCCTCTCCTCCTGGCTGGTCCTGCGTTTCCCTGCCAACTGTCTCTGTAGTGACAGGTTGTTCCACCTTGCTCACCCAATCATGGGCCCTCATTCGAGCCTGGAGATGCATAATTACCACTCATCAGCTCTGCATGTAGACACATTCCCACCCTGATCCTGATATATGCTAATTAGATGCATATACATGGATGTATGCTAAGAATGGTTTTTATATATGTGAATGTGATTATGCAGGATGGCTTTAGTGGGTGATAACTCTTAAATTAGCTTTTCAACAGGATACAGAGTTAGTATGTTGGGTGTAGATAAAAAGATGTGTATTTTTGTAGCTTTGTGGACCGTTTTCTCAGAGCAAATAGGAGGAATGATTGATGGTTGTTAGAATATTCCTGGTACTAAACTACACTATGGCATTTGAAATGCATGATTTCAACACAATTTCACAATAAAATGAGGTATAAAACTTATATTTTATAAATGCATATTGAAATGTTATTACTACTCATAACACAGCTTTATAAAAGAAAAATCAAAGATTTTCTTGCTAAATCAGAATCATATCCCTATTTGAAGGAAACTATCTGCGTATTACACCTACAGGAGCTTTTATGACATCCCATTCTAAATCCATGGGCATTAACATGGAGTTGATCCCTCTTTTTGCAGATATAACAGCTTCCGGTCTTCTGGGGGAATTTTTGCCCATTCATCCAGAAGAGCATTTGTGAGGTCAGAGACTGCAATCTCAAAGGTGTTTAGTGGGGTTGAGGTCAGGCCTGTGTTCGGGCAAGGTGAAGTTCTTCCACACCAAACACATCCAGGTATAGCTTTATGGAGCTTTGTGCACTGGAGCAGAATCATGCCAATGCAGGAAATTGCCATCCACAAACTGTTCCCACAAAGCTGGAAGAATTAGCCACAATTTCTTGATATGGTGAAACATTAAGAGTTCCTTTCATTGGAACTAATGGGCCCAGGCTGTCACTGCACAAAACACATTCCCACTGCTCCAGAATCCAGCGGCAGCATGCTTTACCTGACTCCGTCCAATGCTTGGCATTGTGGTTGATGATGTATTGCAGAAACCCGAGTCATGAATGACTGGGCACAAAGTTTTTGTGCTGATTTCGAAAACCCTGCAGTTACTCAGTCAGCAGAGCACTATGTGCCTCAGCACTCGGCAATCCCGTGCTGTTACTTTACGTGACTTGCGGTGGTTCCTAAATGCTTCTGCTTTGCAGTAATACCACTTACAGTTGACTTGTTGCAACAGCTGAGTCAGAGTTGCAACACTGGCATTTCTCTATCGCAGTGCCACCTTCAAATTCAGTGAGCTCTTTAGAACGACCCACTCTTTCACAAATGTTTATAAAGGCATGCTGCATGGCTCAGTGCTTGACTTTATACACCTGTGACCACGAGACTGAAAACACCTGAATTCATAAATGATGTGGCTCATACCTTTGTCCACATAATGCAGAATGATATGACATCCAAAGCATAGACAGTATACTGGCTACTTTCTAGACTTCTGTACAATCAGACCTCTTTTTGAAACCAGAGGAGTCGCCTCCTTCTGGACATTAGAGGTAATACAGGTTTCTGGCAATTCAACACTGGCTTCGCTTTTCAGGCACACAACTAAGGTCCGTATTTTATACACAGTCTGTAATTTAAAGGCCCGTTACAGACAATTCACCAGAGGCAAAAAGGCGTGTCAGACTTCATCCAGTATGATTTTCAGGGTAGCACTGATGCTGCTAATGTAAAGTAGTAAGTGTCAGTTACTTAACAACGAGTGTTAAGCAGTTGCCAATAAAAAATATAAAAGATTATATATATGTATGTAAAACACAGTAAATTTGTACTTGCGGTACTCGCGTCTGTGTGAGTGAGTCACCTTGTTGAGTTTGTCCGGTGTGGCGGCAACATGAAGTTCAAAGAGCAGCTCGGTGAGAACATTCACAAACTCCTCGCCATCAGCAGCTGATAAAAATACACAAAAGGCATGCGCCCGCCTCTTGTCAGTTTACTTAAATACACAAAGCACATGTTAAAGTGTGATGCTACATGCATTTACAACACATGTCAGGAATCAGTCGATTTCCTCCATGCTGAGATCACGAAGTGTATATTCTTGCTGTCATGCCAACGTAATTCAAACTCCTGTGTATAAATTACAGCTGGAATTATAAGACATGCAGATTCAGTGTCTGGATCTTATGGATTGTTTCTGTTGGCTTTTCTTGAGTCTGCAAATGTGTCGGTGGCCCCTGAACACCAAACGCTGGATCAGGCATCGTGTTCAACCCTCCGAGCAAAGGGACACCTGCCTGCTTGGAGCTGTGCACCGCCGTGACATCCCCTGAAGCCGCCTCTCACAAACCCTTTAAAATGTAAAGTGGTGAGATGTGACGAGACCAAAACTTGGCATCACACTGACACAGTTTCACTCCGGTAGAACATTTTCTACTTCTTTAGCAGATCAGGAACAGTCAGCGTCATTGCTGATTCCCGTAAGGATCTAAGGTTTTCAGGGCTTTTAGGAAGAGGAAATATAATTTGCGTAAGTTCTAGGATGGAGAGCTGATAAGATTATTTGACATGAAGCAGATGTTTAAGTGAAAATTTGGATTCTTGAACTCTAATTACGACATAATATCACAGATTGATGCGACTTGTCAGAGTCATCAGAGAGTGAATAAAACAAAATTGTTAGGTCAGATAATAAGACGTTTGGGATCAAAAGGGTGGCTGATCATAACGCTAGGTAGACCTACTTGTCAGGTTAAGTTACCTGTATCAGTGACCAGTGATGATTTTAATGCAATATTATTAGAGGCTGTACTTGGTCAGAGTTCAAGCAAAGGAATGCTGTTTTTTAGTTTATGAGAAAAGGCCCTGATTTATTTATTTTTTTCGTGGAGTTTAGATGAACTCCATATAAAGAAAGAAAATGACATATTTTTGTGAGCTGACTGAGCCTGACTTGGGGATGACAGTGCAGTTAATCTGGTCACGTTCAAAAGTTTTCACTGATGCCAGGCAGTGTCTTTCATCTCGCTATAAGATCATCATGTATAAGTAACAAGAGAAGGAGGGGTACTCAGGCTATTTTTCATAAGTTTGTTGCCTCATAAAAAACAAAGGAAAAGTTATTGCCTCACTTTTTTTCCTGAAATGTTGTTGAAGTTGGAGAAAAGCTTTAAATGACTTTAAACAGTGACCAAATACGACAGGATTAGTCTTTGTGTCTGAAATTGATGGAGCACCCTTTTAAAAAGAACTCTTTGAATCTGCACAAACTTTGAAAAGAGTAAAGCTAAAATAAGTGAGCTAAAGCTCCCTGAGGAACAACAGCAGGCTGCCCGCAGCCAGCATCAGAGATAAGCGTAGTGTGTTCAACACCAAACCCTGTTATTAACAGTTTGGATTATCATTTCCCATCCAGGTGCTTCTGATCCCACATTATCAGGTATCCCAAAGTGTGTCAAAGGCCACCTGACCCTGGGTCAGTGCTAAAGGACCACCTCCACCTGCAGCAGGTCTAGCAGTCGATCTGGGTCACTCACATAAGGGGGTAGAACAGTGTAATTGGGAACTAAGATCACCGTTATCCTTCGTCTGTCTTCCTCCTTCTGTCTCCACATCCTCCTCTTCCTCTTGCTTGATGAAAATCTCCTTGATGTAAATCAGCTCCTTCTTCACCTCCTCCTGCTCCTCTTCGGTCAGGGAGGAGAGGAAGGCTTGAACCTAAAATCACAGCTGCAGGTAAACCAGTTGAAACGGGCAGTGTTTCTGAAGCGTTTTCTGTATTCCTGACACTCGCGCCTTACCTTTCCTTCACTCTCATTGGACAGAATCTCCAGGGCCTCCAGGTGTGACAAGCCCTGGTAGTCATCAAAAAGAATACCGTAGTGAGCTGTGGGAGCACTGATAGGCTGGTTACTCAGACGGGCCCGCTCCTTCTCCTTGGCTTCCTTCAACATCTATAAAAAAATCAGCGATAACCAGAATATCATTGCACAGAGCTACCAATTTAACGCAATTACACCTCACCAAAGTATTCACTCACACACACACACACACACACACACACACACACACACACACACACACACACACA
>VUQG01036321.1:0-10883 GCA_015106755.1 Etia nguti
GCAGAGAAGATCATCGGCGCCCCCCTGCCCTCCATCCAGGACCTGCACCTCTCAAGATCCAGGAAACGGGCAGGGAAAATCATCACAGACCCCTCACACCCTGGACACAGACTTTTTGACCTGCTGCCCTCTGGCAGACGGTATAGAAGCCTGCAGACCAGGACCACCCGACACAGGAACAGTTTCTTTCCCCTCGCCATCTCCCTCCTAAACAGTTGAACTGTCACACTGCTCCCACTGCCAGATTGCAACTGCACCTTATGTACATTCTGTGGTATTCATTTCACTTCATTTCATTCCTGTCATCCTGTATTTTATGTATATAAGATTTAGATTGGTTATTTATGGTTGGTTTACACAGCTTGTGTAGGTTTGTGTATGTATGGGTATGCATGTGTAGCTGTATATATCCAGGCGCGCGCGTGTGTGTGTGAATTGTGCTGCTTACGTTGTTGAGATATACAATGCTGTGCTTGAGAGTCACCATCTACCGGAACCAAATTCCTTGTATGTGTCTGTGCATATACACGGCCAATAAACACGATTCTGATTCTGATTACTGTGGGGGCTATGGAGAGTGGGCAGGTAGGCAGGTACTTGAGGCAAAAGTCTATTTTCTTTGGAGGGGAGCGATAAAACTACTCCAGGGCAGGTGGGTACTCTCAAGTAAGAGCCTCTTTTCAGAAGAGTCCCAATCCAAAACTTCAACAGCTTCATGCAGCAGGGGGTCAAACAGCCGGGGCGCACCAGGAGGAAACTAGGGAGGGGGGTGACAGTACAAGGTTAGTACACAGGAAGTAAAACACAAGAAAAGAGAGCCCGATTGTTGCTGCTAAGGACAACAATCTGGCCCGGTTCTTAAATCCACCGCAGGTAATGAGAAAATGGAAGAAAAGTGTTTATGCCACATCTCCAGGTGGAGCTTCCTGGAGAGGGGGTGCCCGCCACACCCAGCAGGGACAAGAGACTCAAAGGGAGGGAAAGGGATGGAACTGCCAAGCCATGATAAAAAGTCAATAAATAATGGATACAATTATTAAAATACCCTTTATCACAGCTTTCAGATTATCAGTGGAATGGAAAAGCGAATAATGAGCCGACATCATGTGTGAGAGACAAAATGACAGGTGGGTATAGTATGTGAAAGCTCTATTGTGAGCCTGGAGAGTTTAAAAGGGTTTCCACAGCATTCATTATCAAACAAATGTTGAATCTATGATGTGCCAGATCCTCCTTTTTTATGGTCTTTTTGTTCTGTTTTTTAACTAAGCATGAAATCTCTCGCCTCGCTGTGTTTTTTTTTTTAATGCTCTGAACATTTTAAGAACATATTCTAAGCTAAATTCAGAACTGAAAGGTTGGGTGGGTGTTTGGGATGTTTGTGGCTAATGTATGTGGGGTGACCTGTATTGTAAAAAGTCTCCTATTTTTCTGAACCTTTTCTAAACCTAATAATAATAACTGTACAGTCCCTAAAACAAATACCACACAGCTTAATCACAACACCACAAACCGCAGCCTCAGAAAAATTCCTAACTCTGACACACTGTCAATAACTATTAAACATTCAAAGGTTTAAGTTTATTATTATTGGAATAACGCCGCTGACGTGCTAAGACTTGAGTGAATCCTGGATGCATGTCACAATTGAAAAAATAATTAGAAACAATTTAGTTATAGCAATTACAAAACAATTACCGTAACAGTTAAAACAATAAACTATATTTTAAAAATAATGCAGAAGTAATCATAATAAAATAAAAGAGACTTTCTGGGAAATTCATTCCTCAGTAGCTTTCATCTGAGAAGAGCTGTAGCAGAAAAACACTGATTAATCCTTGAGTCGTTCTTCGTTCGTGCCTGTATCTGTGACTAAAGCTCTCGCTCTGCTTTTCTAAAGCCAAAACACTTTTTTGAGAGAATTTTTCATTTGTTACACCTCGAAAGGTGCAGGCGGGAACAGCTTGTTTGTGGATTTCAGCTGCTATGAATCTGACTGCTAAGTTGTAAAGTGGAAAAATGGAAAATGGAAACTGCCACTTCTGATGGGAATCAGCAACTGATTTTCATCCATCTGAGATGACGCAGGGAAAGCAAAAGGCCCGTGTTGATAACATTTGATGAAGATGAAGGGATGACATTGGACTGACTGAAATTTAATAAAGATTGGCAATAGAATGGAAACACTTTCAAATATTACACAAGATTTCACTCAGGATGCAGCTGCTGAGAGCGCCTTCAGTCCTGCTGTAGTGCTTTATCACCTTATCTTGTCAGATGTACTCATACAGCCTTCGCTGACACCACCTGTCGTGTCTCACATGTGCTGTGATTCATACTGATCAAGCATTTTATTTTGTCACACAACTTTTATTCCAGTTTTCACTGACCTTTAGCTGAAATACTTAACCAACTGTTTATCTGCTTTAAATAAATTCTCCACAAAGTTTGGCTAATTATTGAAGTCTAAATTAAATAAGCTTCTTTTAACTGTTTCCAAGTTCGAGTCTTTGTTTTTAGCTAACTACAGTTGGATCAATCAGTTGGACAATGATACATATCATTTTAATACACAGCCAAGTGAAGAACACACTCAAGGTGGTAGACGTATTATTGTCAGAAATCATTGCATCACAAAGTGCAAACCGCTGGTTACACTCAAGAGACAGACGAGGGGATTAGATTTAGTCAGGAAACATCTTTTGATGAACAGTTCTAAAAAACAGATGATCTGGACAACTTAAAGCAAGATAACCTGAATCACAAGGTACATGCAAATTATTTGTCAGATGTGGTGGAGGCAGTGTTACGGCATGTATGGCTGCCAGCTGATGATGTCACTGTTGAGAGAAGTAGCAGGATGAAGTGTACAGGCCTCTAATCTCTGCTCTCTGCTCTGATTCAGCCAAATGCTGGAAAACCGATCAGATAATGATAATTAATGACCCAAACCATCCTACCAAACCATCCCAAAAGTTTCTCACAGTGAAGAAATGGGATCGAGGATACTTGAGTAAACAGTTTACCCAAAGGTTAGATCATTCAATGTGCAGAAAAAGAACAATAAGAACTACATCTGAGACTCAACAGGCCTCGTTAGTGTGTTAAATGTTAAAGTTTATTATAGTGCAATTAGAAAAAAATGGAGGATTGTTGCCAGGAACAAACCATGATACTCCTGAAACAATGTCCTTTGGACAGATGAGATGCTCAACACCATATTTGGTGAAAAACAAACACAGCATATCAGCACAAACACGTCATACCAAAGGTCAAGTATTGTGGTGGAGGGGTGGTGATTAGGGTTTGTTTTGACATGAGAGCCTTACAGTCACTGAGTTGACCATGAACTCTGTTTTGGAGTCAAATGTGAGGCCATCTCTCTGACACCTAAAGACAATGATCCCAAGCACAGCAGCAACTCTACAACAGAGTGGCTAAAAAATTAAAGAATCGAGGTGCTTCAATGGCCCAGTCAAAGTCAAGACCTCAACCTGACTGAAATACTGTGACGGAGCTTAACGGAGCTGTGCATAAATCAATTCCTGCAAACCTCAATGAACTGAAGCAACGCCTAAAAGAAGATTGGGCCAAAAAAAATCCTCTACAACCATGTGAGACACTGAGAAAGGCACACAGAAAATTATTACCTCAACTTGCAAGCTGCTGAATAATTTTCACAGGACTGTATGTTTATTTGTTTATCGTGAATGTAATTAAATGGTCTTAGTATCTGAATATATGTGATATTCAAAACACATGTGGCCATTTTTTAAACACTACCACTGGAATTTGCAGGTCTGCTTTTCGTCTTGTTCCCTTGTCTACCTTTTAAATTATATCTGGCCAGTTACAGCTAGTGCACCTGGCTGAAGGTGCTTCTCTCACCATCCATCTGCAGCTGTAGAAGAGTTCAGTGGGAACAGATTGCATCCAAGGTTAGAGAGCCCTGAACGAGCTGTTCAGGGAGGATTCTTGAAGCGTATGTCATTACAGTACACAGATGGAAAACCATTTTCCACTAAATCGACATTTTATCATTTAACATGGGGAAGAAAATGACTGTGTCCCTTGATTTCTTCTTTAAAAAAAATAATTAAAAAAATTCTCAATATATGTACAGTATTACGCTGACAAGCGAACGTACTTGGCTGAAGCAGCCAAACCTGCTGACAAAAGATAATTGGGAATTTTAGATTCAGAGGCTGCTTCGGCTCCCTCATCAAGACAGTAACCCTGAACACGTTTCTCTACTGTACTTCTTTATAAAGAGAAACTCTGCTCCATCATGGTTGTGCTTTTCCTCTGAGAGCCCCCTCTCTCTGTAACCGCGGGGGAATCAGGTCATCAGGGTGAAAATTTTTACATGGATTCAGACTGCTTCCATATTATTGCAACATAATGATCTTTTATAGAAAAGGTTAATGTCAAAAGAAGTGACGTCAGAGGGAAATCTTTTCTTATTTAGTATAATTTTTGATCACTGACTTCTGACAACACATAGCACGTAAACTTTCTTTATTAACGCTCTATTATATATTATATTAGCTTGAATATAACACTGATGCAGTGCATCACCAGATTTATTAAATCTGCTTATTCAGTGTTCATTTTGATGAATGCTCCACTGCAAACTATTTACAACATAGTTAGAATAAACGAACAAGCCTGACTGTTCAAACCATCTCTTTGAGTTTTACTGAAAAGGTTTTTATGTGCGTTCAGAATGTAGAGTTCTTCCTAACACAGACTTGGATGAGTAAACTCAATCCAGTCTCCTTTTTTCTTTTTCTTTTTTTGTTGTTGTTGTTGAAATCAAATAATATGTCTTCCTCCTGCTACTGAGAGTGACTCCTACACAGCTGAAGATAATTATTTCACTGTTAGTTTTTACTCCAGTCTGTTTGCCCAGTAAAGTGTGCGCAGTCTATAAAGCCAAGTCCGCCAACCTGAGCGACTATATTTGTCCCTCTAATACAGGACTGTAGCAGGGGCAAGACAAACGTTTTAAAATTAAAAATTTTAATTAAAATTTACACTCACTGACCACTTTATTAGGTGAACTTTATTGGTACCAGGTTGGAAACATTCCCCAGAGATTTTGGTTCATAACAACTACATCCTATATATTTCATTTAAGTAAAGTGAACTCACTGTCATGTTAAAGAAACCAATCTGAGATGATATGAGCTTTGTGACGTGGTGTGTTATCCTACTGGAAGAAGCCATCAGAAGATGGCTACACTGTGGTCAGCAACAATACTCAGGTAGGCTATGGTGATTAAATGATGCTCACACAAAGTGTGAAACTATCACACCACTGCAACACCAGCAGCCTGGATGGATCCATGCTTGTTGTTTACGCCGAATGACCCTACCATCCGAATGTTGCAGCAGAAATTGAGGCAGATAAGATGAGGCAACATTTTCCAGTCTTCTATTGTCCAGTTTTGGTGAGCCTGTGAACTCTAGCCTCAGTTTCCTGACTTAGCTGACAGGGGCGGCACCTGGTGTGGTCTTCTGCTGCTGTAGTTCATCTGCTTCAGGGTTCAAACTGTGGTGCATTCAGAGATGCTCTTCTGTATATACTGGTTGTAATGAGTGGTCATTTGAGCTAATGTTGCTTTGCTATCAGCTCAAAGCAGTCTGACTATTCTCCTCTGACCTGTAGGATCATTTTTACCCAGAGAACTGGTGCTCACTGGATATTTTAGCGTTTTCAGACTGTTCTTTGTAAACACTAGAGATAGTTGTGTGGGAAAATCCCAGTAGATCAGCAGTTTCTGAAATACTCGGACCGGCCCGTCTGGAACCAACAACCACGCCACATTCAAATCACCTTTCTTCCCCATTCTGATGCTCGGTTTGAACTTCAGCAGGTGATTCATTGGATAATTTTATGAACAAACAGTTGAACAGCTGTACCTGGAAAAAGTGGCCAGTGAGTGTTTAGAGTTTTACGAAACTCTGCTAAAAAAATCTCTATTTCTTTATCCAAGAACATCAGTAGGTCAAAATGATGTGGTTTTATTACAGGATATCGATCCTGTAATAAAACTAAACTGTTTGGACATCTCTGCATTTCTTCTATGTACATCCGCCTTGCATAATGGATGTGCATATGATTTACTTCTCTACTAACTAAAACGCTGAGTCTGTTTACAGGGCCGTGCTCTTCAGTGAAACTCCTGTGGATAATTTTTCAGTGAGAGATATTCAAATTCTGTTTGTGCCAAAAGTGTCAGTATGCTCTGTTAGCAGGGGTGTAAACAGGATGTAAAACAACACACTAGAGTTCAGTGACATGGGAGACGGGGGTAGGAGACTCTGATCTGTGGCTCTTTCAGCTGTTCGACTCAGGGTACACATCAGGAACACAAACATGTGCTTCAGGATTAATTGAAAAGCTTTATTTTCTCTCTCAATGAGTCTTTGTGTTAAAATTTCAAACGAGCATTAAAAAAATGATTTCCTGTTATTTGCCTGAACATGAAAGCGCTCACTGATTAATAAAGGGTGATTCATGTAATAACACAACAGCTTTGTTGCAAATTGGTTTATCATAGACTCAGGCACCCATTAGCAAAAGTGCCTTGAAACAGTTACTCGGAGCCAATTCGAACAAAGGAAAGGAACAGCGATCAGTGACTGAAGTCGGGTCCAAGAACTGAGACTCAGATTAATGACTGAAAACTTGAATAGGCTTTGTTTGGACAGATGAATTCATGGCAAGCTCAGTGAATGCAAGTACTGTGTGATATCTGTAGGCTCAGACTGTTAAATATGCTCACTGGCAGCCAGGTTTCTCATTATAAATGCTGTACATCGTTTATCCCGGTTGCTTTAATTCAAGATTAGAAAGCAGTGATTGCTATCCCGACTCACCGTAGCTTAAACTCTGCTTAAACTATCTCAGAAATGTAAACACTGGCTCTCCAGAAGTTGTCTGCTGATAAGCACTTTACTCACAAAGGACCTCTTTTTGCAAAAGAAATCAAACATCTGAGCAACAACTTCCTTCATCAAACATTTCTCGGCAGAAAGAGATAAACACAAAAGGTCATTCATCTCTCCCGAGCACACCTGAAGCCACACACCTCTGCTTTACACTTTGAGCTGAATCACATGGAGTTTGATTGAAATCTGCTTTTAAAAAAAAAAATAAAAAAAAAATATAGATATATATATATATACTTACATCTGATTACATCGCAAGCCCTGGGTGAATAACCTAAAATAAAATACTTCTTTTCATTTTCTCATGTTGACATCTTAGGTGAAACTTTAATAAAATACATACTGATCCCCACGAGGTATAAGACCGGCGAGGTAAGCGCCGTATCTGTGGTGGTTAAATGAGTCATTACGCAGTTTTAGATACACTTATGTCAGATGCATTAAGGAGTAGAGCTGTGAGTAAGAGAGTGCATTTCGTTGGCAGACACTGAGATTAAGCTCTGTGTTAGGCAGACTGTGGATACATTATTCAGTGTCTGTCTTACCACTTAAACCAACTTATCTGAGAATGGGAGTCCACATTTGCACTTTAGCTCAGGCTAAGGCAGCACACTTCTTTCACTCTATCACTCATTAGCCGAAGGTTTTTCAGACTGGCTTGCAGCTTTGTTCTTAATTTTGGTGATTAAAATATCGTAAGACTTCTAAATGAAATTTAGCACACACATCTGTGTGCTTGAAAAATAGGCAAGACTGAGGCCTAATCATTTCTGAGTGTCTTTGTTAGAGCCCGAGCCACAAGTTTCTGAAGGATCCATGTGATTTGAGCATTTAGGCTCAAACTAGGATTAAAAGTTCAAATCAAACACTGCATCCTCCTGTCTTCTTCATCTGTCTTCTCTTTAGGGTTCACCGCAGGGGGTGATCTGCCTCCATCTCACCCTATCCCTGTCATCCTCTTCTGTCACAACAGTCATCCCTGCCACATCCGTGAAACTCCACTGTGGTCTTTTCCTCCTGCCTGGCAGCTTTATCTTTAGCATCCTTTGTCCAATATATCCACTATCCCACATCTGCACATGTCCAAACCAGCTCAGCCTTGCCTCTCTAAAACTAATTTCTTTGATTCTAGTTCAGCCTCCTGTCTTTTTGTCAGTGCCAGTGTCTCCAAACCATACATGGTCTGGTCTTGCCATCATCTTGTAAACCTTCCTTTTGACTTTTGCTGCTATCCTTGTGTCACAAATCGCCCCTGACAGTTGTCTCCACCCACTCCACCCTGCCCGCACTCTCCTCTTCACCTCTCTCGTACACTGTCCGTTGCTTTGGATGATTGATCCCAGTCATCCACCTTCACTATCTCTGATCCTTGCATCTTTCGCATGTCCACCAACCTCACCTGTATGCTCTCTTTTTTAAACGTGAGAGAAACATGGGGGGACGGTTTTCTTAGTGAGCAAAAATTCACTTTAACGTCATTCACTCAGCCCTGCTTTTCCTTCACAACAGCAGGCCAGGCTTGATGTATTTCGCTCACTTCCTTGCACAGATGTTGCGTTACAGGCAGCATATTACGGTAGTTTATAATTAAAGACCTTGGGAGGCCGTTCCCGTGAATACTGTGGTGGTCCACACACATCCTGAGTGAGAGTTCCTGCCCCGAGGCGAGTCAGTCTGTGGGTGCACCATGCAAAAACTAGACATTCAAAAGTGATGAATTATCAAACCGGCAGGTGGTTGGATCCTCACCGTGGAGAAGATTCATTTCTCCTTTATTTTACATTCAAGTCATGGGTGTTGATCAGTTAATAAGCGACTATCAGCGCGCCTGCACCAGTGATGGACATTTTGTAGCCTGCAGAAACAGACGTCTTAATGGAAGCCCCTTCACTGAACAGCGAAAGATTTTCAAAGCCACTTGTGTATGATACATTATGAAGGAGAAGCTTCAAGGCTTAACCCCAAAGTTCTTGTTTAAGAAACATGTTGGTATCATTGTCTCATAAACTTTTCAACAGTATAGTGGGGGAGAAAATACCATATTCACTTACGGAAACATGATTTTGGCTCCTGAGGTAGCTCGGTAAATATTTAATGACAGAGCAGAGCGGTGGGTGTGACTTAGTGCCTGCCAGCAGATGTGTGAGCTTTGCTTTAAAACAAATATATGACAAACGCCTGTTTATCATCAGTTACTTGTGGTATGATTTTACTGCACTGCTGTCAGTGATGTGCTTTTTATTTCTTCTGTGCGTTACGTGATTGTTACCTGATCAGAAATTTCAGCTGTTTGAAATCTTTTTTTTTTTCTTACACATCATTTATATTGCATTTCACAATAAAAGCCTGATTTCAGTGTACGGAAACTTGTAATCCATTATTCTTTCTTTTTCTTTTTTTTCCATTTTCCATTATTCTGTGGGACCAAAAGAAAAATAGAAAGGTGCGTTCAGGTGACAGGAGTAGTGTGGGGAGAAGAGAAATGCTTCTAGTGGAGTCCCTGCTTATGTCCCATGTCAGGTGAGTCACACAGTGCTGAGACAAGTCATTTTTATTTTTGCAACAGACAGACCTCTTCCTTCGGGGGGGGCGGACAAGACCAACTCCAAATATCTTGAACTAAAATTATATCCGAATTTCTAGATAGTCACGCTCTGATGAAGATTTATTTTAACACAGGCTTGGGAAATGACATATAAGGTATTAAAAAGCAAGCTTTATTCAAGTATTTTACTTTTTACCAACATTTTCTTTCACTTTTTTTCCTACAATCATAAACTGAAGTAAGTCTTAGGGAAAAAAAATTACAGCCAATTTTCTATTTACATTTTCACAATGCATCAGTTTACAGTTTCAGCTAACATTCTGGTGAAGTACAGAACCGCAGGCTGTGCAGTCAGGTTCTTGATGGCGTATGCATGTCCTGTAAGAAGAGAACAGTAACTGTAAGAAACAAAAAAAGCATCAAAAATATGTGCATTTATCACTAAACCATGTTAAAGAACTATTATGTATTTACAACTGTTTTTATGATCAGCTAGAATGTTGGCTAAATTTCCCAACATCCTTTTTTGTTCTCTCTCTCTCTCTCACAGTAAATGTAAATAGTCTTACCAGACTCCACCACAAAAGATTTTCCAGGACTGAAGCACGACTCACAGCCATCGATGGTCACACCCACTGAGCTGGTTAGTAAGTTAAAAACCTTTAAAAAGACAGAAATAAATAATGGAAATACTTCAGGACTCTGTTGTATAAGAGGCCTAGTTACTGCATAATTATATGCGAGAAACAGAATAAAGTAGTACTCACTGTTGTAGCACTGTGGTCCACCCAGAGAGGTTTCTTCATGAGGGATCCCAGCAGCAGCTTTCCACTACAGAAGGAGTCAGTGCTCACGTCCACCTGGAGGCCCATAGCTCTGTCTTGATAGAAGTACCAGTCAAACTGGTCTGGAGTGACACCAGGATCGCCTACAGCAATACAAAAAAGGCATTAGAATCATTAGACGACAAAAGTTTATTTATTGAAAATGTCTCATCTACAGGGTGGGCCATTTATATGGATACACCGTAATAACATGGGAATGGTTGGTGATATTAAAGTCCTGTTTGTGGCACATTAGTATATGTGAGGGGGCAAACTCCTCAAGATGGGTGGTGACCATGGTGGCCATTTAGAAGTCGGCCATCTTGGATACAACTTTTGTTTTTTCAATAGGAAGAGGGCCATGTGACACATCAAACTTATTGGTAATGTCACAAGAAAAACAGTGGTGTTCTTGGTTTCAACGTAACTTTATTCTTTCATGAGTTATTTACAAGTTTCTCTTTGTTCACAGCCATTGACATGTCGAAGAGGTTAACACGTGAGGAGCGGATTGAAATTGTGTTGATATCTGGTGAACGCAGTAACCGGGTCATTGC
>VUQG01036324.1:0-41152 GCA_015106755.1 Etia nguti
CCATATTATTTTTTATAACACTGATTCATGACTTCTTTCTTTCTCGAACAGTCCAGACTCTCCTTGATCCCCCCCGCCTTTTTCTCTAGCACTTGTAGTCATGTTCCTGTGTAATCCTCTCAAAAAGCCCATATGAAAACTTCATTGGTTGACCAGACATAATCCTCGGTGAACTCTAAGTACCTGAATATGTTTGATTGTAAGAGAAGGAAAGCCGATGAAAAAAAAAAACGCTACCCGTGGTCTGCTGCCAGACATTTGGATTCAGAGTATAACATAATCCAGCAGCTATTTGAAGTAAATCTCTGCCCAGCGTGGTTTAAATAATTAATCTGCAGACATCATCTATGACGACACTTCACGATTAGCTATTAATAAACCCTTTAAAGAGATTTTATCTCTATCCTTAAGTATGTCACAACAATTCTTCACATATTTATAAGTCAGGGATAACATACTGCACGGAAACAAGTATTTTCTTATTTTATTTTCTTGTTTTATATTTTATTATGTAGAAAATATAAGCTTACTTCCTGTACGTCTCATTATACCTCAAATTGAAGATGTTCTACTATTTTGATTCCTGGAGAAATTATGGTGATACCAGGAAGAAGCCGAAATGATGAGAGCTGGGTGAGCTTACTATTTTACTCTGATGGTGAATTGACTTTCTAATTATTTCTTGCATAATGCTCTTTGAAACAACAGATCCTTTCACTTTGGCAGTTAATATCAGCCTGCAGCGGTTTAGAAAGCGGGGTCAGAGTAACCCTTCCTACCAGATGACAGCTCCATATGCCCACCAGTGTCCGGGACTTGAATGTACATGTCATCAAGGCTCTGGTGGTTATTTTATGTTGATAATTACTAAAATAATCTCTAGAGAACTCTTGCATCTAGCAGAAATAATCCTTTTTTTTAAGTACAGATCAAGGAACCATAAATGTCTAATTTTTCCTGGAAAATGGTTGACTTACCTGCAATAAATGAGAAAGTTGCTGATGACACATGTGTCAGCAGTTCTTAATTATGCAACAACACACTCAACTGACAGACTGTCATCAGTTAATCTGCTTAAAAACACCAACTGGGGGCTTCTACTGTATGTTACATCCACTGGCTGTTAGGTCCACAGTGCTGGTTGAATGAATACTACAGTGTAATCACCCTGACACACATCCAGTGGTGGAAGAAATACCCAGAGCTTAAACTTAAGTACAAATAGCAATACTGAAGGGTAGAAATACACGCAATAATACATACTGTATACATCAGATCTCTATACAGTTAGATCTAGATGTTTATTTTTGATAATGGTGAATTTTATTTGATAGTTTAGCTCCTGTACACAACTACAGTGGATTTTAAATCAAACCATTAATATGTGATTGACCTGCAGTCTTTCAGCATTAATTCAAGCTTTTCAGAAAAAGTTTCACGATCAGGCGAGTCCTTTTCCCTTGTTTAGCTGATTCCGAGTGTTGAACTTGCTTTGAGCATCTTTTCATTTGAATTCTCAAGTTAAGGTTCAAGAGAAAGAGGCCATCATCAGGCTGTAAGCCAGAAAGCCGCCAGAGAGAGAAGGGAACAGTTTTACTTAAAGTATGGGCTTAATTCTATACTCAAAGTTCTCATTATACACAATGGATTTAGATACAGATTGTTAATTTATTATTGTATACATTATGCAGAGTATTGCAGAGGTGAGGTTCAAATACATATACAGTTCTCAATTTATCATGATCATAAATCATAATATATTTCTTGATAGATTTTATTTTAGTAATCTGAATACTGAAATATAAAAAGAGTTAAAGTAAGATGCTATAGACATAATTTCTTTCCAGCACTGCACACATAGTTGCTATTTAAACTGCACAAGGACTGTGCATATTCTGAATTTTTACCTCAGTCATTAATGGTATTTTACATTTGTTAGATAAGCATCCTAATCTTTTTGAACATGATTAAAACGATAAGAAAAGACAAGAGAGTTTATCTATCAGCAATTCTTTATTAATTATTTGATTATTGAATGGATATTGAGTGCAAGTTGTCACTGTTTTAGATCAATCAGGATGATTGCAAATTATAAACATTACATCAACCACACAAAAACAATGTTTACCAGTATTTACAGGATTTTATAATGACCGGTCACTATACAAAATCTACTGTAGAGTAGAATCGTTGTCTTTCAAATTCCACCAACTAATGTTTAAGATTTGAAAGGACTTCATTTATTTTATTCATTGCATTTACACAGGAAGGTCTCTTGGAGACATTTCTAAACAACTGCAGAGTCCACAGTAATCAGTTCAATCAGTTGTACATAAGTACAAGATATATGAATGTGTCACCACTTTGCCAATTTCTGGGAAAAGACCCAAACTGTCACCCTCAGATGACAGCAAACTGATAATGATGCTCAGAAACAACTCTGTAAACACCAAGACCCAAGTCTGCCATGAAGTGGCAACTGATTGAAGACTGAGGGCGCCAACAAGGATGAAGCCCTTGCTCCAAACTCAACACCTTCAATCTTGACTGAAGTTTGGATCTGCCCACATAAATACGTCAAATGACTTCAGGAGAAAAGTTTTATTGTATGGTCAGACGAGACAAAGATTGAGCTATTTTGCCACAGTCACAAATATACATCAAAACTGGTTTTGGAATTGATAAATTAGGCTAACATTAAACTTCTGAAACAGCCCTCCCAAAGCCCTGACCTCAACCTTATTGAAAATTTGTGGACTGTGCATAAAATCCATCTGTGCCAGGAACCCAGCTAATTTAAACGAACTCTACCAATTCTGCCAAGAAGAGTGATCAAATATTCAACCAGAATTATGCAGAAGCTTGTTTATGGCTGCTAAAAGCATCTGGTTGAGGTGCAACTTGCCAAAGGACCAAACATTAGTGGGGGGTGTGTGTATGCGGATTGGAGAAACATAAAAATACATTGAAACTTGGGCACCAAATTCTTGTTTTCTGACTCCAACGACGCCATGCGGGAAAATGAACACTTCAAAGAAATCATTAAAAGCTCAGAATTACCATAACATTGCCCATGATGTGTGTGAATTATTTCTGACCACAACTGTATTTTATGTTGTAACATAAAACAGAAAAATGATTTGTTAAAGTAGTCCTCATCTTTAAAAACATATCCTATTTAAAACAGCTTTTATATTAAATTCTGAAGCACTAACCCTGTTTTCTGAAGGTTTACGCGTGTTATACATTTTAGAATTTCATATTATGAGTATCAACAGTTGGTGAAAGAAAACCATAAGAATGTGGCACGTAGTTTTTGAAACCTACTTAAAAAATAGTCATTTTATAATAACCAGTATGTTACTGTGTATTGTTCAATGTTGTGCTTAAATAGTTTAATAGTGCATTTTACATAAATATCAAAGTAAAAACAAATTTCATGATATGCAGAAGTCAAATGGATGAAGTGAAATGTTCCTTGAACATGAATTCATAGAGTACTCCAGACCAAGCATGAATTTGCCTGAGTAAATAACGCTGATTTATTCAGAGTTCTTGGTGATATTGTATTGTTACAGTAAATTTTGGATGCTGGTGTGGAGAAGACAAGCATGTCCAGTCGATCTACAGGCAGAGACTCTTGTGTGTGAATTCAAGAATGGTACTCTTGTTTAGAGGATTAATGCACTTCTACCCTGGTGAGAGAGTTCACTCACAAACACATGATGGGATATCAGTGGCCTGAACGCACTTTCATATTTCATTAACAGGTGCCATAAGGATTAAGAAACGGCTTTTGAATGTCAGACTGTGATGTCTCTTTTTTTAGCTGAATTAATCTATTTAAGAGCCTTTCATCTTCAACCAGATAGCAAAATAGGCAACTAGTAAGGAGAAAATGCTCTGATTGCTGTCTGCAAGGACATTTGGACTATAAGCAAAGTGAAAAATGATTATAAGAGCCCAGGCTGCTGTAGCACAGTGCTTAAAAAAATAAATAGTCATATTTGTTATAATCTGCATAATATTTTAAAACTCTGTTTTAAACTCTGTGCATTACTTGCTCTGCAGGAGTGTTTGCATTGAAACTAACTGGATTAACATGAACAGATGGATATGTTTAATTCTTAAGATGAACTCAAAATAAAAAAAAAAATCACATTTAAATTGAGAGACAGAGAAATTAATTTAGTTACAGAAGTAGCCATGCCCAAAGTTTCTGTTGTTCTGTATGGAACTGTGTATCAAACAGCATAATAAACTAATGCTGCTCTCCCAAAGTCCTTTAGGAGGTACACATTATTTCATATGTTTGTTTTGTAATGTGACAATCATTTTAGAAATACAACTGCAGACACAACGGGGAGCAGATCCAGAACAGGTGCAATGGCTACCGCTGCTCAAGACACACCACATGCACAGACACTCACAAACATCTATGTACCTGCGAGAAACCACAAGGACAGTATGCATGTAATTATTGCATGCTCAGTTTATTTGGACTTGTTCTCAATTTGAGGCACATCAATCTTTTCCCCGGTGATTAACTGCCAAATGCCTCCTCTGTAGTTCTCATTTCCCAGTGCGTACAGGAGGGCATTGAAGGTGGGAGAAGTCTTAGCCAGGATAGGAGCGATCTGCAGAGACAGGACCCAAATATCATGGTCAATTAGATTTTTCTTTGCAGAAATATTAGGAAATCATTTGTGTTGCTTATTCATGTTTTGGGCTCCACATGGCGTTTTGCATGTCTTCTGTTACGAAGAGCAGAATTCTTTAAATTCAAGGAACAAATATTTTGTAGTAAATATGTACACTTGAGCTATATGCAAAACCAAGCAGCTAAGCTAAACTGTATTTTTTTTTTTAATGCATTACTAAGTAGAGTCAGAAAAACTTTGTGCCAAAGTATGTAATGATAGTCATTACCATTCTGAGCTTAGGTGAGACGAGGTTTGCATTTTCCACAGCAGCATAGAAAGCCAGGATCCCATAGGGCCCCCAGCAGAACAGCATAGTCTTCAGAGGAGTGTTGGGGTTGAACTGCGGAGGGGGAACAATAGGTAGTGGAGGGGAGGATAAATGTGCGAAGGAATGAAAAGTGGGGAAAAGAGAGGATAAGAACAAAAATGATTAGCAAACCACAAATAGTGAAGGGGAGAAAAAGGCTTTGTGTCATGAGGTTTTCTGCTTGGAGGCAAGTCACATGCCCGGGTGAAAACAAGTTTGCGCTAAGATCATTAATGCTTAGCTACAAAACAAAAACAGTGAGTGAGTGAGTGACAGGGCAGGTTGGTGTAATCCAAGTCTGAAAGCAGACATTATTCTGCGCCACAGTTCACACACACAAAGCAGCACTGGCACATTAACATATAGTTTTCACAATTCCTACCTATAAGTAGCTTTAGATTTCTTAACATTGTTTCACTGGAGACTATATTACCTTTTTTTTAAAAAAAGAAAAGAAAAAAGATTTTTGGCCTCACAGAACTGAACACTTTCGCTTGCTGCGCATACAAATGTCTATTTGCCACCTTTTGGTCATTTAATTGTATGGTAACTTTTTTTGGTTACCGTGTCCACAGACTGAGTTTAGATTTACTCTGCTCACAGAGCTTTACATATGCTGCACTTAAGAGATGATGAAAAACTGGGGTTTATGTTTGATTTAAAAGTGGGAAGAAAAATATATGATTTTGTTGTGAAGCACTTTGAGATATTTATCTTGAAGGATGCTGTATAAATAAATATTTACTTACTTATTTAATAGGCTACCGTTACACACTCGGTTTGCACTGCCTGGGAAACAGCCTGTCCACAGGTAAACCAGACAGTGAGTGCTTAAAGACCCATTGTAAAAGAAAAGTGTGAACACTTTTTTTCTTAAAATTTTCATTTGATAGCAGGGGTCGAGATAAAAACAAAGGTGTTAAATTTCAGTAAAACACATTTCTGTATGTGCCACAGCAGCTTTAAAACATTCTCCATAATGATTTCACACATTTCAAGCAGCACCCACCTAACTGGACTACCACCACAACCAGCTGCCTCCTATAAAGACATATAAGTTCTTGTTTTGATTTAACAATGCTCCTGATTGGTGATATAGTAATCTTTTGAAAATGTGCCAACTAATCAGAGTACATTAGTGGTTTTCAAACATTTTGTGGGCTTTCCTTTTTTGTATCAAAGCAGGTTTAAACTTTAGGCTCTATTGATTGAGGACGATGTTGGCAGTGCAGTCTAGGTGAACCGCTACCAATTTTGGTATAACTGAATGAACTGACTTTCAGATGGGAACATTACATTAGTTAAACCTCTATAAACAATTTGTTTTTAAGGCAATTTTATCAAATGTGTGTTTGTGAAAGACTGCCCTACACTGAGTGTTAATGTTGACTCAGTAAAATGAGCTTGCTTCTAGGTTCATATGGTAAATAAAATAGATTTATTTGTAGAGGGTTGTTTAATTTATCCCCAGAGAAAGATGACGACTCCAAAATGCTCCCAATAAACAAGTGATAGCAATCAGACCAAGTCAGACAAAAGCAGACAACATTCTCTGTGTTTAATGATACTTTATCAAAATAAAGCCAAACAAAGTCATATGCACTGTAGTGCTTTTGCTGGAAATTAGCCTGATTCGCTTATAAAATGGAAAAATCCCATCCATCCATCTATTTTCTGTATCGCCACTGACAGTGGGTGACGTACACAATACACACTAGGCAGGCTGCCAGTCCATTACAGGGCTAACACAGAGAGACAGCCACCCATTCACGCTCACATCCACACCTACATCAAATTTAGACTCACCAATTAACCTAACATTCATCTCTTTGGCCTGTGGGAGGAAATCAGAGTACCGAGAGAGAACCCACAAAAGCACAGGGAGAACATGTAAACACTGCACAGTACCAAAAGTCTCTATAATTAAAGCTAAAAAGACAGAAAAAATATTGTTGACTTAAACAAGCTGTACTTTAAATAACAGTAAATATACTGGGCTTACAAAAAACAAAATAAAAATGTCCCAACAGCTATAATGGCACTATAGCTAAGAGAACTGTCTGAGATGTGGAAGAGTACACAAAATCACTGGCTGTTAAATCCTGATCAGTCAGTTAGATTACACTTACTGCTGCTGTGCCTGGCAGATAAATGCATACAACTGCATCACTTTAGAGAAGGATTATGCATTTAGAAACTGTATGTATGCTTTGTCCTTTCTACATTCTTGCAGAAATATAAAAAAAAGTCTGCTGTTAAGATTTTAGGTTATTTTTGCACATTTTAGCCTATAATGTTTTTTTCATAAAGGAGGGGCTTTGAGGCTTTTTCCACTCTAGATTTGTTTGGTCAGTTTCACCACTTTGGTAAGTTGGAATTGGCAACCCTAGATAAGCCACTCAGATGTCCCAATTCTTTTGTCTGCTCACTGGTTTAAATATCTGTGGCTTACAAACTACTGCGTTTTGTCTTTTTCTAAAACAAACAAACAAACAAACAAACAAACCAAAAAACCCCTCAATGACACATGAGTCCACTTAAAGTCAAGATGTCCAAGTGTTCTAGCACCATTGTGAATCTGTGTAGTGCTGAGACTGTGAAAAGAGTCTCCGAACTCCATCGACATATATCGGGCAATCCCTACGCACATACATTTAATCATCTGTAAGTAACTGAAAAGAAACACTGACATTTGCTTATGCTTGAATCTTTTCAGAAGTGATAATGATCAGCTCTGTAAAACTGATTGCATATTTACAAGCTGTAGTTTTCTTTTAGATAACCCCAAATTATTTGTGACCAATCTAGTCTCCTCAATTTAGGTCGTGTCACACTCCTAGGCATTGTTCTGCCTCCAAGTTTTACGGCAGACTTTCCCCCTTTTCTAATAATTTGACTGCAAACTGTTTGATTATTACATAATTACTGTTCTCTGGTGGAGTACTGGGTGTTTCTACTTGGCAGTTTGTGTTTGTAATCAAAGTGTCCCTCCAGCCAACTCGGATGACTGTAAGTAATGAGCTTATGCAACACAAAGTGGGCCACCTGATTCAACCCCTCCAGAACTCCACTATTGAACATTGTTCTTCTCCCTGCACACCAGCTACTGCCCGCATTCCCAGCTAAAGCCACTGATCTTCGCCCTGTGGTAATGACCTACATATATCCTAGCGTAAATGCTCCTCATTCACACTCTGTTTTGTTTCTCTGAATAAAGGCCACATGAGGCTATTGTGCTTACGCTAGGTTGAGGAGAATCCCTCTGATTTCTTTCAGTGGGCAACTTCAAAGCACGAAGAGCAAGGACTACATATTTTAGAGGATTTATGCATCTGTTCTTATAAATGTCAGCTTCTTGGATTTCGGAGTAATTCCCAAAATTCAGTTAAACTTCTTTGGATTTGTTCTGTATGTGTTTCTTGCTACTCCAAAGTGAATCTGGATATCAGTGTAATCTACAACACTTTTTTCCCCCAGCAAAAGACAACTTCTTCTAATCTTATGTTGCTAAAGTTTGTGCATAATTTAATTTACAGTACTTACTCTGGGGTTTCCTGTCTTCTTGAATTTCTGTGCAATGGACTGGTAAGAAGACATGACAACAAACACCTGGATGCCCATGTTGAAGATGCTCATTGGAATCAAGTAGGACACGTAGTTTCTATGGAGAGAGACACGTACAGTAGGTTAAAAAAAAAGTGAAAATAGCATATACTTATCTTGCAAGCACTGTGCAGAATTTATGTGTGTATACGGTACCTGTCTCCCTTGCTGTAGTCCAGTGTGCAGCAAGTCCTGAGGGGCTCATAGTCGTACTCTCCCCAGCCAATGAGGGGCATGGCGGACCAGAAGGCAGTGAACAGCCACACAAACACAGCCAGAGTGATGGCACTGCTCCACTGCAGCTTTGTCCCTGGGAAGAACAATATTCTTCATGACTAGTTTAAACACCAGCAACATGATGAATGCATGCTCAAGCAGGCTACTGATTTTCTTTCTAATGTTTTAAATGTCACACTGCTGCTAAGAAACAAATGTGCATTCTTAGCAAAACTAATATCTTGACTAAAGCTGCCTGTTGGCAACAGTTATAACAGAGTTAACAACAGTGTAATTACCTCTGCACTAACTGTGCAAACGAGGGACAAATGTTGAGTCATTGCCTCTTGCCCGTGTATCCTGGTACTAATGATGTTTAAAAATAGGTGTGGGACTTATTGTTAACACTCAAGCCTTCCAGGTTGCAGTTTTAGGACAGAGGTGTCTGCCTGTGTTATAACAACTGTTCAGGTTGCTATTTATTTGCATATTCTCTCATTATTTTGTCTGTAGAAAATTTAAAGACAGCAGTGCACTTGGCTGATTTATGTGCACATATGTGCAACATAGGAGAGGAAAGGTTGAATGCATTTGGTTTCATCAACCAGATATTGACTTACTGGTGCAGTACTGGTGATATCTATCCCAGGCGACGGCAGCTACAAAGTGGATGCTGGCAAGAGCTGTCATGAAGCCTTGGAAACCATGAGTCTGGCATCCATCAGACCCATAAGGCCAATACCTAAAGACAGAGGATGTATTCAAAGATTGACACCAGAAACCCCTTAAGCATCAATTGAAGCCAGAAAAATACATAAACAAATCACTAGTATAGCATTTAATCCATGAACTGGTGAACACTGAGAGCAACGTGTCTCATTTCCTGATTGCGGTTTGAATATGCTCTGTACTGACCCTCTTCACTGTACAGCCTTAATTGCACCACTCTGCATCGATTATACAGCTCTGTGCAGATGATTCGTCACAACAGGTGGCCAGCAGTAGCCTATTGTCAGCGGCATTATTTTCTCATTACATTTCATCCCACCCACATGCGGATGGACCTCGATGTCCATTATGAAAGGGGTGGTTACATCACTCACCTCAGAAAGCTGGAGAAAGCGGCGATCGTGGCGTTCATGGAGATGCCAATATCAGCCATCGCTAAACTGAATACTAGGAAATTGCTGGGAGTCCTCAGCTCTCTCACTTTGAGGAAAGCAAGCATTGTGACCGCATTTAGAAAGAAGCCCAGCAGACCTTTGGGGAAGGGGGACAAAAAACACACACAATGCAAATCAGTGCGCACAGCGACACTTACTGCGAAACAGCTCACACAACTCAAGGCGAAAGAGAACACGCTCTGGTCATGCATCGCATTCATTTTTTTAAATTTTGTTTTTAGACCATAAGTGAGCATTATTTTGCAATTTTACAGAGGAACGGGTCCGTGTCAGTGACCGACTGGAGACATGTCCTGGCATAGGTTAATGGCAAACACAGCAGGCAAAGTCCTCGTAGTATTTGGCTGAATTCCACGATATAACTTACCCTCCACAAGCAGACAAGATCCCAGGGAAAACACATCAAACTCGGAGAAGCCCTCCGGTAAAGGGTACGAAGAAACCATCCTGAAGCCTGATTTGACACACCAAAGTGCAGCTGTCACAGACTCCTCTCGGTCCGCTAGTTTACGATGCCCCTCGGTGTGACCGAAGAGAGACGGCTTTTAAAGGGGCATTTCACGTGAATGCTTGCAGTTTATTATGTAAAGCCTCTCTGTCGCCCCAATCCGCGCAGGAATGTCTTAATGAACGCGGAACGTAACCCTTAATGCGCATTTGCGCGCCGCAACAATAAAGCCTTCTATTAATTGCACAACAAGCCTTTGTGTTTTGGTATCCCGGTGAGGATGAAGCAGCTGCTGAAGTTAAACGATGAGACGATACAAGCGGGTTTGGCCGAGTCCACAGCCGTGTATATACACAGGTTTGCTTTATGGAGGCACAACAGGTGTTTGCAAACCAATGCCCCCCTGCCAATCAGAACCACACCTACATTCCCCATGCTCTACAGTAATGATCCCACCAGTGTTTAGATTTGAAAATTAAAAGCTTAAAAAGTACAACTGAAGCCACAATACTAAAAATACACAGTTGATAAATGTCTGTGGGCATTTGCTGTTATCTGCATTCATACACATTATTCACTATTAAGATTCAAACCTGCCATTTGCACACCAGTGCTTTGCAGTTTTATAGCATATAATGTGTGTAAAATTCCGTAAAGCTATCTTAACCAATTATTTATTGGAAACACTCTACAGCGGAGCCATGCCAGTGCTGCTGTTCTGTATCTCTGCTTATCCTTTTTTGTTCTTGTGTGCAAAGAATCAAAGATTTTGACCGACACACTGACATCAAGAGGTTAAACCAGCTGTGACGGCAAGGTGCCTGAAATGATAGAGGATAAAAACAAAAACTGGACACTTTTGGACCAGCATTAAAAAAAAAACAATATACTGGATAGAGCAGTTTCATTCAGTGGCTTTGTGTGCTTCAAGATAAAAAAAAAAAAATCTTGTGAACACTAACAGTCAAGTTCAGATTTTTTATTGATCAACATTTTTGGAAATAACATGAAATCCTGCTATTGTCCCTAGACTTCTGTGGATTCCTCATGTTTCAATATAGGGAGAGGGGACAGAGGTCTCTCCAAGTCTCATGAGGATCAAGAATCTGGACAAATTTAGATGGTAATGTAAAAAAAAAATGCTTACTGAAAATACTCTTTCATAATGAAGTCCAAATGCGCAAGAGGTGTTGTTTGCAAATGGCACTTTCTAAAAACAAAGACTGTGTAGCTATGTAATGTATTAGATATAGAGATTGCTTTTTAATTCTTTCACAACTATTACTATTCAGGGTGTTTATACACTACTTCTTTTGACCCCCACTGATAATAGTGTATAATAAAGCAAACACTTTTTGCACACTAAGAATGCCATTGCATCCTAAAGAATGTTTCTGGTTCATACAACATGTAAAGACGGCTTTACTGGCTTCTGTAAATGAGATTACCTGCTTGCCATACAATATGGAATATTTCTCCTTTCAGCACAGGGGAACGTGAGTGCTCTGGTTGCTCAAAACTTTCACAGCCACAGAGCAGACCTCCGCAATTCTTAAACTATCTGTAACCTGCAAGTTGAAGGGATTTTAATTCAAAAGGTCTAAGAGGACAATGAACAAAGAAAAACACTATACTCATGGATGGATTCACAAATACTCTAAATTCTCACCCATATGCTTCTGCCCTGATTTGTTTCCACCTGTTTAGAGTGTTTTTATGTATTTTATGTGTCCCCCGATAAAAAAATATTTTTTATTTGATTTCATGCATACACTCTCCGTTTATCTATTTTCAATCTACAGGGTTTATTACTCAATCAAACCTTAAAGATCTATCTGCTCTGACCTGGCTCTGTCCTAAAATGTGGTTTATTTGAAAAGGATTTTTGCAAACACCCTAAAGACTTGTAATGCTTAGTTTCCAGTGTGATGAAAGCTTAGGGAATGCAGGGCAGGTGCCAACCAATGTGTAATATTTACCTACAATGGAAAACAATTGGAGGTATTTACCTACTAGTGTGGGAATGTGTCCAAATAGGTCACTGAGGTGAAATCTAAAGGCCAGGAGTCTCTTTCACTCAAACTGAGCTGACATACTTTCCTTGGAAACGCAGTCTTTTTCTTCTATTCTTTTATTATCTCAAATTATGTTGGTACTACTTGGATCCCTGTTGATAGTTAGTTTATATATAGAAATATAGCTACATTGATGACATCAGTGAGATGTGAGGGAAGTGATATATTTTGATATGATGTTGTAGGAAATACCTGAATTCATTTACCTAAACATGCATTTGAAAACCCCTGTTTTTTGCTTTAATTCGCTTGTAAATACAAGCAATAAAAGATCTTTGTGCTAAAATTATTAATTAATTTTAATTCTCCAGGTGAAAAAGATGCATAAATAATAGAACTTTGAATGAAAACTTTCTCTGCGCATAGGTTCCGACGTAGGAGCCACAGGGTATGATATAGGGGCCACCTTGTGGCAAAACACTGTCCACTCCACTCCCAGATTAACAGTCACGGCAGGGCTCAAATAAACATGCTACATTTGAGGCAAAGAAAAAAAAAAGCAAACATCACAGTGGATTATGACCATTTCGGAAGTGTTTTTCTGTGGTAATAAATAGGGACGTCTCTGCGCAGCCTATCCGATTCCGGGATGCAATACGCATCCAGATGAAACGAGCGCCAGTCTTTTCGCTAATCCTTGTCTATCCTTTTTTATCTCGGGACTCATAGTAGTCTGATCACTATGGGGCAGCGAAGCGGTGGGACAGCGCCGTACGGATGACATTCCTGTAAATGAAAGAGAAAAAAAAAAAATAGGCTGATTGACTTCAGTGGGCGCAAAGTGGGCGCATGTAGGCAAATTGCGTATGCATAAAAGTTGGCCAAAATGTTCCTCGTCCTGCTGCTGGGGCTCTACGTGGCCACGGGTCAACTTTTTTCCCCAGTGAGCTCCTGCCCTTCGCAGTGCAGCTGCTTTTACCACAACCTGAGTGATGGATCAAAGGCGAGGTAAGTTGGATGCCCAAAGTGAAATTAATGTATCTTGTGTGGATTTTTTTAAATTTTTGCACAGGGATGCATTTTGTCATCATATGAGGACATATGTTTGCACAGAGGTGAACACGTGTACAAAAGATAATTCAGGGAGTGCATGTCGCTCCAATTTTACTTAATGCAGGATTATCTTTCAAAGGCACTTTCAGGCTTTCATCTGTGCTGTTTATGTGTTCTGGTGCAACGGTGAATAAGTATTTTTTAAAAATCATTATCCACATGACTTTTGCTGCTTGTGAACTTTTTAATACACATTTGTTGTCATTAATAGTCGATTTAGTTTCAAGCTTTAGTGATTCGTAAACTATGCTCAAATGTAATTTGTGAAGCTAACACAAATATGTCTTTTAGGAGCGTGATTTGCAATGATCCCGATATATCTCTCGTGCCTGTCGGGTTTCCTGTTGACACCTCCAAGCTGCGGATTGAGAAGACATCCATCCAGCGGATACCAAGCGAAGCCTTCAACTACCTCTCCAGTTTGGAATTCTTGTGGATGTCTTTTAACACGCTGTCCGCCTTGAACCCGGACAGTTTCCGGGGGCTTTATAACCTGGAAGAGCTTCGGCTGGACGGGAATGCCCTTACCGCCTTTCCTTGGGAATCTCTCATGGATATGCCCAGCCTCAGACTTCTCGATTTGCACAACAACCAGCTCACCTCCCTGCCCGCGGAGGCCACCACTTACATCAAGAACCTCACCTACTTGGATCTGTCCAGCAACAGTCTGGTGACCCTACCTGCAGAAGTGCTGTCCACTTGGCTGGCTGCAAAGCCTGCACAAGGGCCAGACAGCTCCAAGATGATACTCGGTGAGAGGCAGTGCTCATCCTGACATCAAGTCTCCCTTTAAATCCTTTAAAGTGCATTTTAGGTGCATTGTCATCTTCTGTGCTTAATGAAGGTGTGCTAATTTTGTGCAAAGCAATTTTTTTTTTTTTTTAAAAGCAGCTTAAGATTATGTAAGCAATACATAATTTGATAACAATAGCTGTTTCTGGTGAATAAAAACATGTACTTTAAAAAGTAACACTGGAAAAAAGTAACATTTTGTCTTTAATATGAAGGTAACAATTTCAACAATAATTTTTGAAGCTCCTATAATATTTAATATTTCATCTTTAAATTCCATATTTAATAACTAATATTAACAGGCTGTATATTGACATCTATTACATGCTTTTTAGAGTGTAACATAGCAGATTTAAGATGTTTTTGTTTAAAACATTATCTCTTATTATGGGTGGACTTATGTTACGTTTTATCAAAAAAAAAAGAAAAAAGAAAAATGCAGTTCAAATTGTATATATATAAAAATGCACACAACTCTATCCACTGAAGGTGTTGTGATCAACAAGGAGTTTCTTTCTATCTATAAGAAGCATGACAATTGTAGGGAGTGGGAAATGACAGGAAAGTTTGACCTTGATCTCTAGTCAACTGTCACCACCGTCATCATCATCATCATCATAATCATCACCATCATTGCCATAGTCATGGCCATGATGTAGTTTATGAATTAAATATTAATCCTCTTACAGGATTAACATCCTAACATCCACACCAGCCATCTGTACTCTGGTCTATCACTTTGCCCACAGCTGGACACTTGTCTTCCTCCTGTAGCCTCACTTGTACCCTCGCCCTTAGGTCTCCATGACAACCCCTGGGTGTGTGACTGCCGGCTCTACGACCTGGTCCAGTTCCAGAAGTCTCCAACTCTTTCGGTGGCTTTCATCGACACGAGGCTTAGATGTTCAGCTCCAGAGAGTGTGTCGGGGGTCCTGTTCAGCGATGCGGAGCTCCGCCGCTGTCAGCTTCCACGTATCCACACAGCTGTGGCACGAGTAAGAAGCGCTGTTGGAAACAATGTGCTGCTCCGGTGTGGGACCATTGGCGTCCCCATCCCAGATTTGACGTGGCGCAGGGCAGACGGACGACCCCTCAATGGAACAGGTGAGTCAGCTATTTGGATGCCAGGGTCTTTCGCTGGGTTGTGCCCGAGATAAGATGATTTTGTGTGCTCTGTAGTGCTGCTGTTAATTAAATAGAGAGCCACCAGTGGAGTTAGTAAGTCTGAGTGACAGCTATTGCCAACACAGTGAGTTACGCAACACTGATCATCAATGCAACATTGTGTAATCACCAGGTTGTTGTCTCTTTTCAGATTTGTCAAAGGGGACATATATTGGGTGTCAAACTACATTTTTTTCTTTTTATCTTTCTTCTGTAGTTATTTTATAACAACTGTATTATTCCATCTCTGCCACTACAGTCCAGCAGGAAACCTCAAAGGAAGGAATCACCTGGTCAATCCTCAGTGTCCCAGCAGTGTCCTACCGTGATTCAGGGAAATTTATCTGCAAGGCCACTAACTACGCAGGGAATGCCGAGGCTGTCATTTCCCTTGTTGTCTCTAACTCGCCAAAACCAGACGGGAACCAAACCAACAGTGACAAGAAGCCCAAAATCAAAAAACCAAACCAAATGGGCAAAGCTGCCTACCAGGAGAAACTGGTGGCCAGATATGTGGCTCCAACCTCCGCCCCTTCATCCTTGCCGGCCCTGGATCCTGGCCTTTTGCCTGGTGTTGGGCCTGATCCTGGACTATCCAGTTATAGCCTGGCTGAAGGAGCCACCCCAGGGCCTGCCACCTCCCCCAACTCAGATGCACTGCTGGATCTGGAAAAGACAAATCTAAGTAACTTGGCAGCCAATGCCTCATCGTTACAGCAGGACCCGGACAGAGTGGTCCGCTCAGTAAAAGTTGTGGGGGACACAGACAATACAATTTCTCTAAACTGGAGAGCCCCTAAAGCCAAAAACACAACAGCATTTAGCGTGCTCTATGCGGTGTTTGGAGAGAGGGACATGAGAAAGATCAATGTTGGAGCTGGGCAGAATCGTGTAACCATTGATGGTTTGGTGCCCAGGACCAAGTACATTGCCTGTGTGTGTGTGAAGGGTCTGATCCCCAAGAAGGAGCAGTGTGTCATATTTTCCACTGATGAAGCAGCTAGTGCTACTGGTACCCAGAAGCTGATTAATGTTATCGTGATCACAGTGGCCTGTATCATTGCAGTCCCGCTCACTGTTATTGTATGCTGCGGGGCGCTGAAGAGACGCATTCAGAAGTACTGGGGAAAGAAATCAAAAGACATCCAAGATTCATATGTTACCTTTGAAACACTCTCACCCGGCACAAAGGCCAAAGGGCTCGAGGGCGAGTATTTGAACAGACTGAATCCCGAGGAGTCCAACCGGCTGCTGTCAGCCCGCTCCAGTCTGGACTCCGAGGCCACAGCAAAGATAGAGGGACAGCCTAATGAGTACTTCTGCTGACGTCATGCTCCAGCTCCGGCTCCTGCTCCACGTCATCTTCCCCGCACTCACCCACACTCACGTCACAGTCCAAACCCCAAAACTCGTTCGCATGCCCACCAGCACCCTCATCCCCATCTCCACCCACATCCGTATCCCCAGCATTACCCATATTCTCCCCCTCAGCAGCATCCTGACGTCAGTCCCCCTCCAACGCACTCCCATACACCCACGCCATGGGATTCCCCCCCTCCTGTCCCTCCTCGCTGGATAATGCCACCAACTCCACCGCCACAGAGAGCCAACTTCTATCAACGGACTTTTGCACGCTGCACAATAATGGAAATATCAGTTTAAAGAATTTGGGCAACTGGGTAGATCTAGAAAATTTCATGTTTCTTGCAGATGTAGTGAAACTCACTGGACTGTTACACACATAATCATCCATTAATATTAAACTCCAAGCACGCTCATGCTTTTATGTCTAAACGAATGTTTTTTATCACTAAGCCTGTAAGAGAAAAACATGATGCATGAAGTGAAAGAGCTTAGCAAACATAGTAAAGTTTTATTCCACCTCACGTGCACGGCCCAGCGAAGAAACCTCTCCAACCCAATCTAATTTAAAGGGAACTCAATGGTAGACAATCCATTGTTTATATCATATATGTATGTGTATGATTTGTAAATACTTTATTAGATATTGTACACTTACATATACAGTTAATTCTGTGCCTCTGTATATATCTGTCATATGTTCTGAGAGAAGATATACACATAGGCATGGTTCATTTCTCTGGTGAATGGAGAGAAGCTGGAGCTGGAGAGAAGTACTGAAGGACTGAACTATGACACAATGTAAATAGGGTGGAGATGGTGCAAAAAGGAAACGTTAAATCATTTATATTCCCCCAATGAGACACATGCTTAAAATCTCTCCATGTGACTATTTTGTGCCACCTAGAGGCATCATTACCCCATTAAAAGTAGATCTGTTCGTTCCAATGATACTTACCTATTTGAATATAGTTAAATAAACTTTTATACTGCATGTACTTGAGTGATATTGTGTGTTCTTATAACTCTACTTCACCTCACAACACTAATCAGTTTCCAAACTTTGGTTCCGAGATATTATGCGTCTCTGTAATCTTCACTTACAAAGTTCATTAAGAAATTATCTATTATATATATTTATATATTTATATTATATATATTTATATATCTGCATATTTAATCTCTTTGACAATGTCAAACTTTTAGCTATTTATAGTTGACTAATCAGAATATAGAGCTATCTTAAAGGCACAGTGGGTCAGATCTAGTGACACCAAGTGTTAATCGTGCGTGTCTTGCCCAAGATTTAAATGTCACTTCTTCCTGCACTGTACATCAGGGATTAAGCTTAATAGGCTTCTCTGGTCTGCCGCACTCGGCATGTCTGGAGCACGAATGTAGCCCTCAAATTCAGGATCTTTTTTTTTTGCGGACTATGGACATAATTTGTTACCTGCTCGTTATAGTTTTAATAAACATTCAGGCTTGTCAAACTTTTTCTCAGTGTTTACGCGGGTGCAGCTGTGTAGAAGACCGACATGGAAGGTAAGAACTGGTTTCAAGCAGTTCAGTCCTCCTGGGGATTTCTGCTTTATTTATAAGTCAGTGGGCAACAGTATACGAATATAGTTACATGAGAGCAAACATACACAGAATAAATGGCCTCCAGAAGGTGACATTTGTTTTTAGATGGATCTTAGCAGTCAGTTAGATATTACAATAAATAATAACATTATCATATAAACTCTTTCTTTTAATTTTAGGTCATTGATATGTATGGAAGAGAGCGCATTTGGGGCTATACCACAGGACCTTCCACATGAGTTGACCAAAATACGAATAGAAAAGTCTCACTTTACTGAAATACCCAGAGGGGCTTTCTCAAAAACGTTGACTTTGGAGAACTTGTGGTTGAACTTTAATGACATCACACTGATAAACTCAAAGGGTCTGGAGGGTTTGAGGAACTTAACCGAGCTCCGTTTGCAAGGCAATAAGCTACGTTCAGTACCATGGACAGCATTCGAGGACACGCCAGCTCTCAAGATCCTGGATCTGAAGCACAACCAGCTGGACGTCCTACCGGAACATGCGTTAAGGTTTTTGCCAGGTCTGACTTACTTAGACTTATCCTTCAATCGTCTTACGGTGATATCGAAGGAGGTCTTCCAAAACTGGCCTCTCTACCAAAAATTACAGAACATGGAGGAGCAGGAGGCGACAATATCTGGGCCGAACGTCGTCCTGGCACTCCACGACAACGCCTGGCTCTGCGATTGTCGCCTAAAGGGCTTCGTGGAGTTCATCAGGTCTCTGAGCCCCCCGATTATATTGATGAACTCCTACTTGACCTGCTCAGGGCCGGACTTTAGGGCGGGCAAGTTCTTCCATGAGACAGAGCTACAGGCATGCATGAAGCCCGAAATCAGCACACCATCAGCCAACATCAGCCTGCCACAGGGCGCCAACGTCACCCTGCGATGTATCGCCAAAGCAAGGCCAGACCCTTCAGTGGCATGGACATATGGTTTGAAGATAATCAGAGGATTTCATGGTAAGAGTGTGATGACTATAGGGTGTCATAAACTACATCACATCTGATACTTAAACACACAATTTAATGGTGGAGGAGCAAACTTTCATTAAGATTAAGAGGATTAAAACTCAATATATGCACATGGTGATGTAAGCACCACCAATCTCCCAATCTGCACAACACCGTCAGTGTTGATTAAGAGTGTACAGTACTGTCCACCTTGTTTGGCCACCTTGTAATTAAATAAACCGGTGCGTCATTAGACTTAACTTGCTGAGAGGAGTGCTTACTGCAGATCAATCAAACAACATGCAAACTTATAATAACCACACTACTGCCCCCATTGCAGTCCCACCACTATTTCTATTGCTGACACTTATCTGTCTTATAATTTGAGGTCATAAGAAATATTCTAAAACATTAAAACAATACTGAGCCATGCAAGTATAATAATTACAGTTTGCAATGTGATATCACAGGAGAATAATTATTGGTTTAAACCTTTGATTTTGTGGACGAAGCAAAACAAACCATCCTCTATTTTGACTTAAGAAGTCAAGTTGCAAAATTCTTGGGAGTTGTTATAGACGGAGATATAGTGCAGACATCTTTGTCATAAGTTACAGTAAATTTAACTTTTTAGCTTCTATCAGGGAAATGATCACTTCAGCTTAGATTTACACAATATATGATGAGCATTAGTTGTTGTTTTGTGACATGTTGTGGACTGAACAACTAACTGTTTAAAACAAAAAACAGACAATGTGTGTCTATGGCTGTCTAATACAGTACAGGATTCTTTACTTCTATGTATGTTTGTGGAAGATCAGTTGCAGGACACTTTTGTTTAGTCTTTTTATTTAATTTTATTTAATTTTCAAACTATTTTACTCTGGAAGCTTGCTGTTCAAATAAAATAACAGCCCTAATGTCATCCCAGAATCTCAAGAAAGAGTGGATGATGACACCATCAGATCCCTCCTGGTGATCCCCTCTCTCCATGCAGCTGATCATGGTGTCTACACTTGCACCGCTGTCAACTTCATTGGAAACTCCTCTGTCAGCATCTTTTTAGAGGTGCGCTCTGCGGGAAGCTCCCAGTCTTCACTCCTCCCAGCTGTACCGCGGGCTGGTGATGAAAATGTCTACATCGACATCCGCATCGCCAAGCAAACAATACGGGGTATCTCCATCGAGTGGTTCGCTGCCCTAGAACGCCCCACTGAAACCTGGTTCATGATCCACTTTGGTCGTGCAGATGCTGATAAAAAAGACATAATCTACATTGGACCTGGGATTAATTCTTACTCCATCTCTGACCTGATGCCTGCAACTAAATATGAAATCTGTGTAACCCTCAAGAATCACGCACCACGCCCAGAACAGTGCATCATATTTGTAACAGGAAGTGACATCACTGAGATGGAACAGAGGGAGAAGCTGATACATATAGTGGTGATAGTTTTGGCCATGGTGCTGGCGGTTCCTATAGGCATGTATGCATGCACCACTGACACCAGGTTGGCCTGTCTGGACGGTATAATGGAGAGCTGGAAGAACCGAAGGAGAGACAGAAGCTCAGCAGGAGGCATGGAAAGGGAGAGGCAGGGTACCTTCGACAGTCTGCAGGCAGCCAGCGATGAGGGCCTGGTTAATAAAGATTCCAGTGAAGACAGGAAGGTGAGGAGGAGGTCAGATGACAGACTGAATAAGGCCAAAGCTGACCACAGCAGACTCACAGCTGAACTATATTAAAAAGCCATCAGTTAAAACAACAAGAGAAAACATGGCAGTGACCTTGTTATAGAACAATGTCTCACTTTCTATTTTTGGAATAAATAATAGAAAAAAATAGATCTACTATACTGTGAAAAAGTCTTTAGCCACCCCTTATTTCTTGATATTTTGCTTCCAAGGAGCCAGACTTTCTTGTAGTTTTTTTTTTAAGTGGTCACAAACAAACAGTTCCTCAGGCTTTCAAACGTTATCTTATCAAACCATCTCTTTAGTCTATGAAAAAAGCCAAAGTTAACACAGTTTGATAGACATAAAAAATATGTTTGCTTCAACAAGGTGAGTTTCAAAGTGCTATTAGTTGAAAACGTCTCGGCATGATGTGCAGTATATCCTTTAAAAGAAAAGAAAAGACCTAACACATGCCCTGAGTGATGCATCTGGCATTTCAGTTGATCTGAAATGATCCATCTACTCTTCTAGAGTAGATGGATGAGCCCAGATGAGCCCAGACCTCAACATTTTTGAAGAGAACAGAGAACAGAACAAAAGGCAGCCAACATCCAAAGAAGACTACTAAAATAAATTACAAGAAACCTTGTCTAATAGAGTTAAAATTGTTGCACTTTTCCCCCTTTTTCCTAGCAAAACATGCAGAAATGAGGAGTGGCTCAAGACCCACAGTGCTGTACTTTATTAGGCTTACATTACTACAGTATTCAGGGGAATGATCATATTTTCTGCCTTGCTTTTAATCTCATCTCTTCCTCTGTTCTAGGCCGAGGAGGTTGTTGCAAAGATGTGAATGATGGCCGATATGTCAAGGATTTGCGCCAGGGTAGAGACTGTGCTGAAGTTGATTTTTTTTGGTCTGAAGTATAATACATCTCTCTTGTCATCACAATGCACCATTTTTAACTATCATAAATAATTCATTTTATAAGTATTTGTACTTAAAAAAAAAAGAAAGAAAAGAAAAAGCCTTTGCCATTGATTTTAATCAGAGCAATATCAAATTACTTTCTAAAGAAGACTTTTTTTTCCCCAGGTCTTCCGATGATGGATATTAGCTTCTTTATCAACTATTATGTGTTAGCACTTAAGCATTATTCTATGGATTTACATGTGTGTTAATTTTACCTCATTTTCTTCTTCTCATGCTAAAAGTGTAAGTTAGGATGGATCTTTAATTAGAAAAAAACAGATGGTGATTATATGAAAAAACTGCGCACCTTGTAAATAGAAAATGTTCCAGTTAAATTTTTGTGTGGTAGTGGTTGTTTTACTACATTTTCTATAAATTCTATAAAGGTTTTACATCAAGCAAGCACATATGCAGAATTAGTGTCAGTTACTATAGATTCTTTAAATACCCAGGAGAAAATATATTTTGCTTTAAAACATACTGTGTGTTGCCACTGTCTGTTTATCCCTTTTCATAGTTCTGCTAAAGCAGGATTATAAGGGGAAAATTTCACAGGAGGGAGAAAACCTTACCTTTGAGTCTGTTTTTATGTAGTTTGCAGCTACCAGAAAACCCAAGTTTATGTGAATCAAACTGTTTTATTATTTAAATTGTGTGTTCCATACTTGAAGATAGGCATAGCCTTGAAAATCAAATTGCAAAAATTGCACTTGATTGCATCTGAGTGAAATCTATTCATAATAATAATTTTATGCACAGAGGAAGTTTCCTTTTTGTAGATTATGTGCTGAAAGGCATTCAGTTTGGTTTTATTCATTTATTTCTTTAAATCCTATCTCAGTCAGTGAACATGTACGTCACAGTTCCCCTCTCTTTTCTGTGTACACACGCCACACAGCAACGACGTATCACACATGATCTGCACTGACCAACCCGCACAGATGGCACATCAGATATCCTTTGGCCAATGGCATTGTTCATTTGACATAATACCCAAACACTGGCATCCTCTCCAATATCCCCTCCTGCCGTCACTTTATGATCAGATCACACAAGCCCTCTCCTCCAACTCCATGTGTTGTCCCCTGTGACGCAAGAAGATCAGTTCATCTCTGATGGGGCTTGCATGTATTCACTTAAGATCAGGGTTTTAAATGACTGGCTGAGATTGGCAGCTCTCATTTTCTGGAGCAGAGATACATCTGCTTTCTTTCTTGTTCCGATGTGTTTATATGATTTGTGGGTGGGGGATTGATGCTGCTTTTTGTTGTAATCCTTTTCCACTGCCCATGACACAATGCAATGTAGAATTCTATAAACACACAATTTCAGCTACTTCAGCACAGAACAGCACAAGATTTTATCTTAGTTTTTCCCCACTTGCCCTAATGTTGCCTGAAGCAGTACATTATTATTACTGACCTCAACAGTAGCAACATAAATAAAAGAAGACGTTTACCCTCTACGCAAAAGCCTTTATTTCTTTTTAGTAAGGAAAACTAACATTTTATTTACCTTTTAAAACTTCTGTTGCTTCAAACATATTGTGGGTGTTTTGAACCTTTCATGCTTTCTTTCACTCTAAAGCATCAATGCTCTTTGCAACTTTCCACTCTGTAATCCTCTGTCAAATAGCCCAGTAATCCTGGCTGCCTCTTACATGTCATAATGCATGATCATTTGGGCTTCTCCTCATATTCCCTCATTTCACTCCAGAGCATTAACAGCTTGCAACATTGAAAAAAAAAATGGGCAAAAATGTGGGTTTGGATCCTCAAAAAACTTTAAGAGTGTGCTGACCTGCAAAAAAAGCACATCACAGTTTTACAGTGAAACCCTGACTGTACGTAAATTTTCTTTCATCATAGTCTTGTCCTCATTGTACTGCAGGCAAAACACGTCACATGTGACAGCTGAGGCTGCAAAAAGTTCAATTTCATTTACACACATCTTGTCGGTTCAAACTAGATCAGGGCAGATGGACTTTGCGTTTTAGGCAGCTATGCAATATTGTGCAAAGATGAACAAGTTGGTTTTTTGGATTAGAGAGGGTAATCTGCAAATTTTATGTTTTATGTAACTTTGAAATAGTGTGCATGTTTGGCTGATGTCTACACAAATACCCAGAGAGTGGTTTAGTGTAACTTCATAATTAGTAGTGCTGACATTGACTTTGAATCTGAGCAGAGCAAAAGGGCTTGTATCAGGATAATACAGTATATTACATATTTGCAGAGCTGGGAAGTAATGAAGTACAAAATACTTTGTTACTGTACTTAAGTAGAATTTATCTGAGTAGTTTTTTTTAATGAAAACTTTTTAACTTTTAGCCCTACATTTTAAAACAAATATCTGTACTTTCTACTCCTTACATTTTAAATCGTTACTTTTGGTTTAACATTTGAGGGGAGTTATAATTTCATGTCATTGTGGGCCTTCAAACATCAAACCGATTTGAGCCTGAACAGTAACACATTAAAGGCAATCCTGTGTATTAATCACCAGGGGATGTTGAGTAGAAAGAGATGAAAGACACAAAATAACTGTGTGCCATAGTCTGGGGTTAAAGTGAGCCAGTGATTTTTTTAAAAAGTGTTTGTTTTCTGGGGTTTTTTGGCGCCAGAACGACTGCAAGTGTCCATAGGAAAGCTGCGGTTAGCGGTACTTCACATCTAGCTAGCCCTACAGAAGAAGAGCGACCTGCTGAATCCCACTTTAAACCCTGACTGTGTTCATTTATTCATCATCAATTAACAGAAAATACTGCTATTTTTTAATTATTTTCCTTCTTTTTTTCTGCTCATGTTCAGCTTAATTAATATTAATTAATATTTAGACTGAAATAAAGTTTGTATTCCTATCTACTAATTTAATTTAATTATTACATGAATAAGGCACAAGGTCCACTTAGCTTTCCATAAAAACAGGTCTAGGAGTTACTTTCTAACTTTGAGTAGAGCCGGTACTTTTTTACTTTTACTTGAGTACAGAAGTTGAATCGGTACTTCAACTTTTACTGGAGTAGTTTTCAACACTAGTGTCTATACTTCTACTTAAGCACAGAACGTCTGTACTTTTGCCACCTCTGCATATTTGAGGAACATCTGGTGAGGTTTAATTAAAAAAAACAAAAAAAACAGCACATGTGTAATATTGTTGTGTAAGGCCTTCTTCAAGCATCTTATTTTAATTCCTGTTGTTCATATTTTCATCGTGCTCCAAGACCATTAGTGCTCAAACTATGGCAATATCGCAACACATGCTGCAACGTGAACATTTGCAAAGTTGAGAACAGCAGTTTGAAGTATTTTTAAACACCTTCTTTGTGTTTCACCTCAGGGACAGTAGTTTAAGCAGCTTCTACTGTTACCAGAAAGTGGCAGTAGAGTACAGTTTGCAAGCTCATTAAGACGGCGTTTGTCTTAAACTAATGACATCAAAGCTGTGTTTAAGTGTGTTTCAGTCCCTTCAAGGCTACAGTCTAATGATCTAGAACATATGTACTTTGGACAGGACCCGGGAGTGACGATACATGTCACATTAACTATGTTGCAGTCTGGATGCCTGAACAGTTAAATCAGTACTTTTATAGATATTTTAATAAGTACCTTTTCAAGTTTCACAGCTCATTGAAAAGTTACATTTGCTGGTGGAGAAGTGGAAAACTGCATTAGGCTGCAGACTGGATGTTGTTGTACCTCACTATTTTCAATTTATGCAAAGTCCTAGTCCTCTACATTTAATTCTACTCTACCTTAACAGTTGTAGTTTTTTTTTAAATTTACTCTACAGATTTGAATTTTCAATTCAGTGATAATACAGTTTCAATTAAATAGTTTCAGCTACTCTAAAGTAACCTAAATAAAGTAATCAAATCAGCCTCATCTTGCAAACTAACAAGTTAATAGATCTGTATCTATAACAGCTTATAATTTGATAATATAGCTTAGGGAGAACTCTAAATGTTGCTACTTGTGTTTTTACATTATTTAAGTAAAACTGCCTTTATCTGGAAAAAAAATGTTCTTTTATTAGTAGTAAATTCCAAAAATCCGCGACATAGAAAACATAAGAAAGAAACACCCAGAAAATAAACATATGGCAGTTGCTACAAAACAGTGATCCAAACAGTACAGCACACCTGCAGAGTCGGATTAAAGGCCCTTCTTATGTGATCACTTGGTCTCCTTCCCCTGGGCTGATCTTGTCATAGAGCTCAAGTGTCATGAAATCTCTTGTAAGAAGCTTGGATAGATCCTAAACAAACAGTGTCATTTGTGTAATTCTGAATGACTTCATTTCCAAAACCAGGTTTGCGTTCAGGAATTTGAAGTCTCTGGTGTGTCACCAAATAAATAAGGGGGATCTAACTGTTTCAGAATCATACAAAAGGCAAAGGGTGTGAAGTGAAAACATGGTTTGAATAATGACAAACATGGCAGGAATTCTTTTCTTTTTTAATAAAAATTGTGTTATTGATTTACAAGGAGTGAAGCTCTTTGTTGTTTCAGTATATTTCAACATTCATACACAGCCAAACACACACACACACACACACACACACACACACACACACGCACACGCACACGCACACGCACACACGCACACACATACACACACACACACACAAGCTCTGGAGCTTTTTTATCATCACACAGGACTTAATGAAACTCTGCTCTGTCTGATTGTCTGTCCTTTCTAAATTCTTGAGATGGCCTCAGTTCTGAGAGTAAAAATAGAACCTTGTGCTGAGATTGATGAAAAAGTATTAATGACCTGACTTTCTCTTCTGCTCCAGCTTCATCTTGAGCTCTGAAACCAGCGCTTTGTTCACAGAGTCCTGCCTGGTCACCACTGGCTTCTTTACAGGTTTGGGTGCCACAGTTGCTGAGACTGTAGGGACGACCCACTGCCTCTCCACCGGGAGGCAAAAAGGTGGTGGAGGTGCACAGGGTGGCGGGGGCGGTGGCCACTGTCTCAAAATCCTGCCAGCATTGTTGTTGTGGTTGACATTCTCCACGATTACCTCTGGTTCCCGCTCTTCCTCTTTAACCTTAAATTTCTGTTCATTCGTTTCAGGTCTCTTTAAGGGGTTTTTGAAAAGCCAGGTGTGCTGTGTCTTCGGCCTTCTCTTCACACGGCGGTTGGGCAGGATCCGGTTGGACTTTTTGTTGCGCATGAATGTTGCGGTGGAGATGAGGACTGTCACTATGATCATGAGACTAATGATACCAGCAAGCATACCTAGGATTTGCAAAGGCTTGTTTCTATTCTGCATTAAAAATGATCCCAAAGGCCCCCCTTTGAGTTGAGTCTGTAAAAGAGCACAGGGAGAATTCACATCCATGGGAGTGAAGTCATACTCTGTCACACAAAAATATGTCCAGTGTATGTTTTGTTGCACTTTGTGCTTTCACCGTTTGGTAAAAGATATGTTTAAAAAGTCTTTAGTGCCATTATAATTTACACAGACATAAATATAGCGCAAGAAAAACAAATTTGCTTATTTAATAAATATAGTTTCCTTGATGAATGATGGATTTTGTTCTCTAATTTTTATTAAATTAATATTCTGCTCTTTTTATATTTTGTCAAGACAAGATCAGAGAGGTTGTCTGGGAAACATCATAAAGTCGGCATTAAAGCAAAAATACAGGTAAAACAAATTATATATAGGATCATTTATATTGTGCTCCTGTACTCTTTTACAGACACAGCCTTGTTCTACAATAAAATCCTCTGGACATGGATTGCTACAAATTCGTGGTACCACATACTAATAACAACAGTATTGCTGTGCTGACGAGCTCAAGGCGAGCTTCCTTTATGGCACAGGCCTCCTTATAATCTTTCTGATCTTGCCCTGAGGTTGCACACGGGACTTTTTCAGAGAGCTGCAGTACATAACAGTTGAAATGAAGACCGTCAGTGAAATGGCAAAGCTGACAATGGTCAAACAAATCCCAAACACTGTCCCCGGACGTTTCCTTAGGCCCAAGAAGTATGAGAAAAATCTGGATTTGATCTGTAAACATGACAATTGCATTTGTGTGAGATTCAGTTTTGTATACCACCTTACATTTTCAAATTAGAATATTATGGTATAGTACTTTGTATAGTGTTTTAAATTTGATGAATGTACATAAAAATAATAATAAACTGTGGACCTTCTGTGTGATATCATGCTGTTAACATTGCAACTGTGGAGGATGATTTATACAATGTAGACGCATAAAAAAACTGGTATCTTAGTAGATTTCTCATGAACCTCACATAGATTTCATTGTCATATTGCTGCTCTTTTCCTTTGTTTCAACTTACAGCTTCAGTGATGTCAATCTTGACGACGGCGGTGGTGGTGAGGGATGGATGGCCTCGGTCACGGGCCTGCACCACCAGTGACCAGGTGCAGTCTCTCTTCTTGGTGATGTTCTGAATGATGGCCATTGACTTGATGTAGGACTTCAGCATGATCTCCCCTGTGTCAGCGTTAATGTCAAAGATATTGTTTTCTGGCTCAGCTTTCATGATGGCGTACTCGATAACGTTGTTGGGGACCTCTGCATCATCATCCACAGCCTGCAGAAAGTAAAGGCACTGAAAATATTCACTTTTACTGAGTTTCATTTTGTTTAAAGAGAGCTGTATACCTCTATTTTCACTGGAGCTCCAATGACCATGGTCTTCTCAAGGAAGTTATCATAGAAAGCAGGTGAGTGGTCATTCAAGTCCAACACAGTCACAAAAACTTCAGCCAGGTTGTATTTCCCCTCTGTGTCCTCTGCCTTCACATAGAAGTTATACTTGGACCTCACCTCGGCATCCAGGCTTGCCCATGGCTGTGTGTAGATGATCCCAGAGTCAGGTTTGATCAGGAACCTGTGTACAGTGATGAGTCTTCTGTAAACTGACTTCTTTGTACAATGGACATCAAGACACCATGCACCATGAACATTTTATACGTATTTATTATTGTAGATTATATGAAACTTTTTTTTGTCAGTACATAATTAGCGAAATCTGTTTTGAACACTTGGATTTCACTTCTTGCTAAATCTTTGCACTGATTTTGTCGCACAGACTGCTGAGTTTTGGAGCTTTTAAATTTAACTGCGATGTAGGCTGCTAATACCCCTAACCTCAAATTCTTAGAGTGATATTTAGGTCCAGAAAAAACCTAGCTCATTTTTAGCTAAGACAAAATAAATCTTATTACTTCTAGAATCCATATTATTTTCATCAGCTGGTTAAAGGTCCTGTAACCTTATAAAACACATATATTTGGTGCATTATGAAGTGATTGTTATTCAATAGAATGATTGGAATGATTTTGTGATTAAGATCTTTTATAGAGTATGGAGCAACAGCAAGTCTTAGCATGGCTAACTTAATGTAGTATAAAGACTGGAACTAGTTGAAGTGGCGCAGATGCTTTTAAGAGTCTTGTCTCACTGAAAGGTTGCCTTAAGTTCTCGTAAATCCACAAATTTTAATTAAATCGAACAAACAAGATAAAACAAGTTTGAAAGTTGACTTCAGAGGTGTTAGTGAGCAAGGTCAAACTCTGGTTCTCAAACTGTCGGGGTAGGCTCAGCTGATGGGGCACAGAACCACTCCTGATGAGGTGAGAACAACCAGGGGAAAAAAATTTGAAATAGAAATAAGTTGAATATTTTTTTGGGGAAACATAAACAAGCAGGATGCTATTATGGAGACCTTTATATTACTAAACTTTAACCTGGTGCCAAATTTTCATTAATTATGCAATGCTGGAGAGACAAGCTACAGAAAAAGATACAGATTGTTTCACAAACTGACTTGTTTAGCTGTCCTACGAGGTTTCAGCACAAGGTAGTCAGAAGCAAAGAGCAGTCTATTTTCTCCTCCAATCCCATTAAAGGATTATCGCAGACCGAGGGCGGGCAGGCAAAAGGACTGTCTACTCTTGTGTACACTTAAGCGTTCAACCACAGAGTGTAAAACAGTGTAAAGTCTGCAATATGAAGTGCTTTATTCTTTCAGATGCAGAGCCAAAGCATGTGGTCATGCATTGCTTCATAACCAATTTAAAATCAAAGCAGCAATTTTGAGAATAATCTGAGGTGACACAGTTTCAAAATCAGTTTGACTAAACAAGCACGCACTAAGCTAAATCTCTCTCCTCTGCTTATTTTGGAAATCCTTGTCCTTGATGCCTTGATGTGACATCACATATCTCTTCTAATTTATTGCTACAGAGGGGTGTAAAATAGTTTCCCCTTGCATTTGAACAACTAAAGCAGGTTGTAAACTCATTCCTATCAGCGTGTGCCTGTGGGTTTGTGTTGCAGCTGAACATACAGTGAACATAAACATAAACCCAAACAATAAAAGATTTTTTTTTAAAAAGAGCAACAAAAGATCACAATGACAAGATGTGTTTGTATTTGAAGTGCCAGAAAATGAAAGCTGTGGGTATACTCTGTATTATTAGAAAGAACTGTGCAGTCTTGGACCTGGAGAATGGATTTCTGCTGGGAAACTAATAAAAAGTGAAAAACACAGTAAATCCTCTGGGCTACAGTGCTTAGGGGAAATAAAAAGAATCAAGTCGTGATATGAAAAACTAGTGTGCTCTTACATTTCTGTCCAGCTTTCAGGCAGATGTGTTTTTGCTACCGATGGTCGTTTTACAGTGTAGTGCATTATTTAAATGCCTTATTCCTGAAGAGATTACATTTATTTGAGATTTCTTTACACAATTGTACATTAGATATAATGTTTATTTGATAGAATTTGTTTTCACTACTGGAAAATACCCCACATTTCAGGTGTTGAATTACTATATTTTACTATACTATATTTTCATTCTTTTGGACTATGAAAATTGAAAATGTTCTTCTGTGATCGCTATCTGAAGACACTGATGAATAGACACAGTGAAGGCAACAAAGAGATGGCTTGTTTAGTTATTCTCAGAACATTTAAAACATATTTAGATATGTTCTAAAATCAAGTTAATGCTGTTTCTACACCACTGCATAAACACCATTGCTATGTGAATATGTGGAGGTCTTGTGGAGGTGTTGCAGGGATATTACATCTGAATATGTGCATGGAACAGCAACATTTAAAAGGTGTAATTTTTGTTGTGTCCTACTGGCAAAACATAAAGCTCATTTATTGTACTTACAGCTCAGCCCCTGATCCATAGATAGAGTACTTTACTTCACCCCAAGGCCCTGAGTCTGGGTCAAATGCCTATAGACAGGTATCAATGAATCAATCAGTCAATAAAATCTTTATTTTGAACATAAAGTAAAGATGAAATCGGTAACACCGATCATATTCACATGGAAAAAACAAAAACAAAATTCACGTTCATACAGATTAACGTTATTGTAATATGTTTATGCATTGAGTAATTTTACTTTCATTAATTATTTGTAATTATTTAATAATTATTTAACTACACTGATCCAAAAAGTATTGTTTTTTTATTTTTAATGTACAACCTCATAGACATTTAACACCCTGTCTCATCCATATCGTGCTGTGTAATTGTTTTTTTAATATATTTTTTTTAAGTGAATGACAGAGCTATGATAGATCATAGAGAATAAAATGTCATGTTTGGTTGTAGATTAAACACCTGAGTTCAACACAAGTTTTACAGCAGTGAGTTTAATGTGTTGCAGTACCTATCCTACACTAAACTGTCATTCAAGCATGGCCAGTGACCAGTACTGTGTTGACTTGCCTTTTCTCTTTCCTCTTTATTTTTTCTTTGCATTTGTTTTCGTCATGAATGAAGAAAAATCTGCACTTTCATGCTGTCTGCCAGCATGGACTCAGCAAACTGAATGAAATTGTGCTCAACTGGAACATGATGTTTCAGGGGTCAGCTATAAAAAGACAGATTTTTGATGTCATAGGAACATCATCATCATCATCAGCAGCTAATCTTTGTGTCTGTAGCTGCTGGGATGCCTGTTCACTGTCTCTATGTGTCCAAGGTCAGTTGTTGGCTGCTCTTCTATCTGATTGAAATTGCCTGGGATCAAGGCAACAAACCCCTGTGGTGTTCACGCAAGGTCAGGATTTAATAATGAGCCTCCCTGTTGCTTTGAGCCCCCGTGGGGCTGATAGGAACAGACAAGGGCAAAAAGACAGTGTGATCCAAGTATCAATCAAATCGTCATGTCCTTAAGTGTTCATTTCACTTCAGCACATATTTTGATGCTGCAGAGGCATGTGCTGCTAGCATTAGAGAAAAAAAAAAGTCTGTGAATTTGGTGTTACACAACAAAATGAAAGTGATAGCCATCTGGCAGCTTACCTCGCCTAGCTTTTATCTACATGTTTTCACATATTATCCCAAACCCGCCACTGCTCAAAAAGTCTACATTTAGGGGATTAATAGCCCTCTTGGGCATTTTGTTAAAATCAGCATTCCTCTTTAGCTCTGAGTGACGTACATTGGTGATGGCATGTATTTTTAGACAGGATGAAGAGACTGGCTCACCGTGACTGTGACCACATTGGAGCCACCGGGTGAATTTTCTGGAATTCTGGCAATGTAGTAATCTGAAGAGAATTTGGGAGCGTTGTCATTGGTGTCCAGGAGATGAATGACGATGTCTGCTGTAGCGCTGAATTTCTCTGGTGTGTCAATCTCAACTGCAAGGAGCTGAGGAAGAAAAAAATATTAGAAATATACATGCATTTTTCAAACTTAATTTTAATCTACTTTAGTGAATGTATATTTTGGCATGCTAGTGTACATAATTGACCTTGTATGTTAGAAAGTGGTATTTCTCATAGTCCATGGCAGCAGAGTCTTCTACTAAGATTGTGACTTGGGCCTCGTTGAGTACAGTCTGAGGGACAACTCGCAGCATTCTTCCTGGTCCAATCAGTCTCAGATTGAATTTGGCATTTGCACCCTGCAAAAGCACAAAAACGTCATTATCATCTTCAAAAGTCAAGTGTGCTTTATATGCATAGATCTGTTAATACATAATAATCTGCATTTGTTGCAGAACTAAAGAAGCAGACATGTAGTAAAGTCCATTTCGTAATTAGCCTGTTAAATCAATATAACATCTCTTTGTCCTTCTCTTATAAAAGTGATGAGTAGCAGCAATAATATGCTGGCTCACACAGAAAGATACTGTCTGATGCTGCAACATTATTATCAGAAAATATATTTAATGAAAATCAAGCATGTGGCTCATAAAGTACAGAGCTGGAAACACAAAGACACTTGTGTAAGCTGGCAAATGGGACAGAAAGCACCTTTTAATTGTATTGGCTTACTTTCAAACTCATGCAATTTTAGAAGGATTGACTGTGATAATGGCAGGATTAAAGTCATTCTGAGGACAGAAACACAGACTCGGTCCTGAACACTATGCTGTGCTATGACTAATGTTGATTAAACCAGTTAGTCATTAGATAACAATATAATTATTACAGAAAGCAAACGTTATTACATAAAAACCAGTCACTGTTACTCTTGGCCAGCTAAGGCACCTTTGAAAGACAACCATGAGTGGTACAAGTATCCAAAAATCCCTGCACAAAAAGCAAACTTGAAGCCTGTCATAGTCAGTGTACAGAAAATAAGACAACAAGGGTGTTCACCTGATCAGAGTCATTGACAGTGATTTTCAGCCCCCGGAGGATCTCTCCCTCGGGTGGATGCTCATACATGGTCAACTCAAACGTGCTCTGTGGACCGTTCTCTCCATAGAAAGTAGGCGGATTGTTATTTAGGTCCACAACACGGATCACCACTGTGGTGACCTCGTAGTCCATGAGTCTGCCTTCGGGACTTACTTCTGAAGCCTGAACAGAAGGAGTAAAAGTCAAGGTATATCTATCACTCTTATAATCAGTAGACATGGGCCGATTTGGTATTTTATTGACCAATTTTACTTGCTTTTTTGGTACTTTTTTGACTTCTGTTCAAACCCATCACTAGGCTACCATGTTTTTTTCCTTGTTTTCCTTGTGGATTAATTGGGCCACTGTTCAGCTAATTAATGTACTTTGATTATGATTTAGGTCTATAAACATTTTTGTGTGGACACAAGCACTTGTAAGAAAAAATCAGAAGTAAAAAAAAAAATCCCAAAGTATTTGTTTATTTCCAAGTTATTTGAAAGTAGCTGTCTGAGAAGATCAGGCTTTGATTTATAAAGTAGTTATTATATTAAAATAATGTAGGAGAGAATGTATGTAAAACAGAGTTGATGACTGAACAGCAACTTACCCTGACTTTAATGTTGAAGATTTCTCTCTTCAGATAAATGGGGAGAGTCAACAGGGTGATGCAACCACTTGTTTTATTGATACTAAAAACACCGTCATCACCTGGTGAAAAATATTAGACCGATGAACCTTTATATAAATATTTCTCCCTTCATTTTAAGATGATTGTAGCTTTCTTTGACGAAATGGCTTACCATCATCGAATGAATAACGGATTGGATTTGGGTTCCCCACATCACCATCTCGGGCCTCAACAGTAAATATTTCAGATCCCTAGAGAGAGTAAGGAGGAAAGATTTTGCATTTAATAAATTGGTGGTGGCATGTATCTATAGAAAAATAGATCTTCAAAAGCCCCTTTTCTGAACCACCATGTGGCTGCTGCAGTTAGTCACAACAAATAGCCAAAATCTAACCTTCTCCCTGTTTTCAAAGGCTCATTTAAATGTCACACTCCTAATTATTCTCATTTGGATGAAAGTCAGATGGTGTAAACTTGCTGTGATGAGCTACTGCTGTGACATTTTGCAATCATGATAAAGCAGTGAAATGCCAGTAATTAAAGCTATGTGATGTTTCACAATGGGGCCTTGGGTTTTGGGCTCTTTTGTTAGTTATTATTTATACTGCTAATATAAAACCAATATAAAACCTAATCATTCCACGTGATGCTGCTTTATGACAGCAATGTAACTATGTTGTAATAAACGAAAAAGAAAATAACAAAAATTTAGCCATTGCGCTAACTGCTACGTATTTCAATTCTAGACTGAAATCAGTGCACAAAATCACCGGGGGAGTGTTTTCATACTCACTGGCACTGAGATTTCATAAACATAGCCAAAGTAGGGTGTCCCAATGAAAGATGGGTTAGTGTCTTGAGCATCAATCACATTAATTGTCAGGGTAGCAGAGGAGGACATAAACTGCTCCTTCCCATTAAAGCTACCACCACCATCCTAGAACAAAAGTAATGACAGTTTACATCTGCATTTTTAAATGTAAGTCTCCTAGATTAAGAAATTGCAAATTTAACTGTTCCTCTACATGGTTACTTTCAATTACTAAATTACACATGTGCAATACCTTTGCAATAACAATGACAAAGTGTGTCTTTGCTTTCTCATAGTCCAGCATTTCTCCAGATTTGATACGAAGGACGCCACTGTGTCTGTCGATGGCAAACAGAGTGGACTGAGCACTCTGCAAAGAAAATGGAACAAATGCATGATTTTAAAAGCACACGCAGAAACACAAATAAAGGGTTACATGAGTAAAAGCCTTTCACTGACGCTCTTAAAACACTCACATGAAAAGTGGTCAGATGGCAGAATAAAACCACACAGAAGCCCCTTGAAATAAGCCAATTCCAATATCCAGTCTTTGCCCATCTGGATGTAAAGTACCCATATGCTCAAGGACATAGCAGGCAGGTGAAAGCTGTTGTGTCCAGATGTGGACTGCCTGTCTCGTAACTCCTACTTCCAAGCCAGCTGTTCTTTGGTCTTAATAGTCCAAAGTGCAAACTAACATTTGTGTCGGCGAGCCACCCCTCACTGACACAAATGTAACTGTCATTTAATCCCCATCTTCATAACTACACCAACACATTCAGGCACCAATACACAGTAACACAGGGAAATATATGTAAACCCTGCTATTAGTACAACTATACATCATCAGTGTTGAAAGCAGATTATTGAAAAAACTTAGTGGTTTACAGTAAAAGAGTAACAGAGCCCTGGTTCGATCCCGGGAGGTGACACAAATCCCTTTGGGATTGTGTAAGGAAGGGCGTGTGAGTGGGCAATATTTTCCCACTGCAAAGTGATACCTGCAGGTAGTAGGTGACCGAGCCCCCTGAACCTGTGTCTCTGTCCACTGCCTCAACTTTGTAGATACTGCTTCCAGACTCTGTTGTCTACAGTGTCCAAGAAAGAAAAGAACGGTAACATTTAGAGCTTAACAAGACTTTTTTTACTTGGAGAGACAGATACTGTTGTCTTGGCTTAACTTACTTCCAGTACATCAATGATCGCAGGCATGTTTTGGAATTCAGGCTTTTCATCATTTGCATCCATTACAAATATTGTCACTCTTTCCACAACCTAAAAGCAAGAACAGAAGGAGGATAAAACCTCACAACATATTGAAGTTTAGTATTTTGACTTGTTTTAAAAGGAGCTAAAAGTTGATACCTTGCTTTGCCCATCAGTGATGCTGACAAGAACATCAATAGAGTCTTGTTTCTAAGTAAATAATAGTAGTAGGTTAATACAGCAACCAAGTTGCTATAAAAACACTGAATTGTTGATCTGTATATCTTTGTAAAGTTTACCTCTCTGTCCAGCTTTTCTACTAATGTAATGTTTCCAGATTTGGGGTCGACCCTGAAGTACTCTTTGGAACCTGGATCAAAGGAAAGGCCGTACCTCACCTCCTGGCCCTCAGGATCTGTGCCATTAAGACGATAAATTTGTGTACCTATAGAGAGATATCATTATTAAGAGTAAATATCCCTCACAGAAGCAAATTGTGGACATGTAAAGGTAAACAGTTTCTAACCATTTACTGTAAGGTGTACATTTCTTTTGGTAACAACTGCTGTGGAACAACCAGGCTGAAACACTAAGTACCATTTGGAGTATCCAGACTGATGCAAGGTGTAGAGGGACAGCTGCACTGCATTCGCAGCCAGCAAACTGTCCCTGACATCAACAGGTGGCAGCAGCAGATGAGCATGTTAGTGTGAGTGCGTACACGCCACACAACATCTGTTCATCTATCAAAGACTACTTAACATCCTGGACTCTCACATATTGGCCACCACAACACACCATTTTGTTGATTGGTTGTTCCACAGTCCTATTAGCTGCTCACACTAATTGTTCCCCAGTCCAGAGGTCAATCTCACCAACAGCCGTGTCCTCTGAGAGGCTGAACAGGGCCAGGTTTCCATTGTAACTGTAGGGTCCATTGTCATAGAAATATGGAGCAAAATCTGCTTGTGCTGTGGGCAGACACATAAATAAGGGAAAAGAATACTTGAATGTCACAGGTTTATTTGGCGTAATCTTTGAAAGAAGAAATTGTGCTCCCTGAACTGTCGGTGAGTGGAAGTAATAAAGCACAACTTTAATCAATGACTGAATCAGTTTGTCAGCTCTACTGAGTGTTTTGTACATATTCTACTGATATGAATTTGTAATTTTAACTGGTTCTCTCTCTATAAATGCTAAAATGGCAGAAAAAATGCTATCAAAACTGTATATACAACCTCCTCTTTCTTTTCACTTTGTCTGGGATTAAAGGTGCATTACATCAACCTCCTAAGATACTCTTTCTATACATAGAACTGAGATCTCTGCTGCTTTTACCTGTAATATGATTCCCGTTATTTAAAACAGTTTTAACCTACTACTGCATATAAGCTTTAAAACTAATTTTCATAAAACAAGCAAATAATTTTGTGTAACTTAAAAAAACCTTATATTTCCATTTGGAAAACCCAGGGCATAAATAAACTGAAAACTGAGTGAAGGTTAATTATAACAGTCACAGAATTACAAAATTAATAGATAAAATAGCCCAGAGTCTGAATATCATTCACAATCTGATAGCATCAGGATTAGTAAACAGTAAGCAGACAAATAATAAGGTAAACTTACCAAAGCAGGCATGCACAAACACAAAAAGTAGTAGCAAATGTAGTATCCTTACATGCTTCATCCTAAAAAATAAAGTCATGAAACCGCACCATGAAGACGGCTTCGTCAAGAGACCTCTACATGAGCTACACTTCTCAAGGTGTTCTCTGGCAACTGGAGAAGGCTAAACGCAGATGCTCACATACTAATCCAATGACAGATCTTAAGAGCTGCTTCAGGGCCCCTGTAGTCTCCAACTGGGCCTTAGCAACCAAAAGGCCAAAGGAGATGTCTCTGTCTGCAAAAGCAAGGATATACCACAACTTTGCAATAGATGTACAGCTATATTCTTCATATTTTCTGCTTTTAATGTAAATTGTGTTATTATAAGCCAGAAATACTATAGTAACTGTTTTATTCTCATGTTGTCTAAATGTTAATTCATAAATTTAAAGTTATTATCACACTTTTTACAATCACTGGTTACAGTGAAAAATAACGATCAGGATGTTAATTTTGTTTTTTATTTTTAAAGCTTTGATTTATGATCTGCTCTGAATGACCGCAGTCTCGGCTATGTAAACACATACCCCCACCCCCCTTTGTACTAAATATGACTCCTGGCATTGAATTATGACCATTTTACATAAAATATCGTGACCAACTATGTTTGATGTAAATTCTATACTGTAACAGTAGTCAGTGATTTGTTTATATTGGACAAGGGTACCATCTGCCATGCAGACTTCACAACCATATGTTTCAATAACATAAAAAAAAAAAAACCCTCACTACATATGCAAGTAGTTGTATATCATAAAACAGAGGGTAATATACGGGAGCAGATATGATTATAGATTATAGTTTCTTTGTGGAGCTTACAGAAGAAATTATGAAATTAATATATGCTTTAGCAGTAGAAACTGAAGTAATTATTATAATTATTGTTAAATAATGATATGTTGCTGATGTAAGTATTAATAAAAGATGACAAAGAAAAAAAGTTTTTTCAATTATTAAAAATTATGATTTTCATTTCATGTGCAGCTATTCTTTTAATGGGTTGGATCTTTTTTTTCTTGTTTCTTATGTTGCACATTTTTGTTGAGCTTTTATAACGAAAAACATCACATGTAATACGTACTAAAGCGGGCTAATCTTCTTGATTGATAATCTCATTTTCCAGCAGGTGGAAATCTCCTATAAACAAATGTTATATAATACTTATCCAGAGGTCCTCTTTTTAACAAGGATAGTTTTTTTTTTTTTACAAACATTTACAAACAACGCAAAAATGTTTTTAAGTTTGATAGTTTTAAATGTATTTTTCATCAATACAAATAGTCAGTTAACATCACTCAAAGTGACTCAAATAACCTAATAATTCTTTTTCAGTTCTCTAGAGTGCAGGGGTGTTTAAAAATCCAACTAAATACCTCAAACCCGCTGTTTCTATCCTAATGAAAGAGGCCTAACATAATGTACAAGGGTGTACATGGTCTGCAACAAGGCTTAAGTAGGTGGTACATGTGAACGTAATGTCAACATGGATGGCAGGAGCCCAAATCATCACAGTGTCTTTGCCAGTTTACCTTATTCCTGGTGCCAGGTGTGCCCCAGGTAAGTGATTTACACACAGCAGGCAATCCACGTGATGTAAATGAAAAAATAATTCCTCAAACCAGGCCACCGTGGCCAAGTTCTCATGGTGAAGTGTCCATTGTTGATGCTTTCGGTGGTGGACAGGAGCCAGCATGGGGAGCCTCACTAGTCTGCAGGTATGCAGCCCCATACACAACAGCTCATAGTGCAGACCAAAAAACAAGAAGAAGGAAAAAAAATCCTATTTGTTTTTCATTGATCTGTAAAAACTTTAAAACTGTAAAAAAAATAAAAAAAAAACCCCCACAAAGGCAGATGTTATATTTTTCTTCCCCACTTGAAAAACTAGGTCAAGTATACAAATGCATTGTTTAGTTTCTATGCATACCATTAAAACACTTTGCATGCAAGAGGATTTACACACGTGAATAAAGCATTTCAACATCCAGTCTCGTGCTGATATTAAATCTACTATATATAATCTGAGCTTTTGTCCTAGAACTTATAGTGGATAGCATGTTCTAAGTGTGCGCTTAATGCACGAAGGTTTTCACACAGAAAAACACAACACACAAATGCAGAACATCAGGAGCATCAGTACAGTTTAATATCGCTGACCTCTGACAGCAGTTAAATTCCTAGCATATATGATGAAAGCTTTCAGACTGGACATGTAAATATCCAGCATTCAAAGGGATCATTCATTTCCATGCCTTTTGAAACTCTTACACAATATACTCACTGAAAATGGTCACCTGTCAAGTTACTTCTGTGTTGGTAGATAGGGTCATGCCTCCAGGTTTAATTTTTGTGATACTGACAGATGGCATGCATAAAGATTAAACCACTGTTCTCTAATCTGTACTCATCGTGTAATGCACGGAGGCTAACTCTGGTAATGTAAACTACATCGGATGTAAATATAAAGCACAGTTAGCACTTACATTGCTGTTGTAAAAAAGTCCACGTGGCTTTTTTACAAAGTACTTGTTTTTGAACCTACATTATGTAGGTTCATTTTATTTCAGATTCCATGTAATAATGATCATATGACCAAATGTTTCTGCCGTGAACAATTCAGCTTGTTGTACAGGATTAGAGTACATAGCTCATATTTAGAACACGTTTTTGGCCATTTATCAAGATGCGATGTTGACAGAGAGAGTTACATGTGGAATTAGTTTGGCTCTGTTTCTGTACATGTCTCTGAAACGTGAGGCTCTGGAAAAAGGACTAGTGAACATGTAGATATGTCTATCACTAAGACGAAGAATATTTTGGATAATCTTGTTGGGTTTGAAAGAATCTCAAGCATACCAAAGATACACTCAAGTCATATATTTTCATTCCCTGAAAACAACAGACTCGTGGGTTTATACAGTATCTGGAGAGCTTGATATGTTTAACATAAATTGATAAAATTCCAGTTAAAACAAACTGCCCTTTTCCCCCTGCTTAAAAAAATAAATGAAAGGAAAGTCGTGTATTTACCTGGGTGGGGGGGGGGGGGGGGGGGTTTAAAAAAAAAAAAAAGGGGAAAGTGGGA
>VUQG01036324.1:41172-51677 GCA_015106755.1 Etia nguti
TTACCAAAAATAGAAAGGGAAACTTTGAATAAATTGAACAGTACTTGTATCACTACAGGAGCACCTGTTCTCAAGCTCCCCACTTCAGCTTTGGCCTTTTGGATTATTATTGATAATCTCTAGTGTGGTTTGCCAAGGCCAAAGGTTTGCTTTCAGTCCTGGTCCACTCTAAAACTGGGTCATGCCTTTAATCTCTCCATCTACAGTATACTGTAGGTTAGCAGCATTTCATTTTCATAAACTGCAGAATGAATACACAGCCATGAATCATGTGGCACATTTCTTCTGGTGGAGTAACTGTGGACTAAAATGATCATTAGCAGCTGTACAATAAGGATTTTGTATATAATCTATTAACATTTAATTTCCATAGTATGGACGGGTGCTGACTACATTAAAAATAAATAAAGAAAAGAAAATTTAAAAATAAAATGAGGGTTTAGCAGTGAAAAATATCTAGGAAAACAGCATCAGTAAAACAAAAAAAAAGTCATATTCACAACAGTATTAAACTAAAGCTTAAACTAATGTTAAAATATGCAGAAAAATGCACAAAATATGGGTACAGTGTGCTTACCTACACAGTAGTTTACACAGACACGTTTAAATTATTGTAAAACATTTATTTTCTGATATGATAATCGCATGTTTAAACCCACAAGTCTGTTGTTTTCAGAGAAAGAAAATAAAATATATGATTCTTTGGTAAGCTTGAGATTCTTTCAAACCCAAAATGATTAGTGATGATGACAATGCAATCTGACAAAAAATTCACAATGAATTAAATACTTTAAGCCCTGACAGGAGCCTACAGAGGAGTCTCTCTGATGCACTGCTCCACACTCTGCAATCTTTTACTCTGCTGCCCCCAAGTGGTAAAACTCAGATGGTAAACAATGCATGTAAAAATAAACAGGTCTGTTTATTTGGCGTGCGCTTGCTTGAATACAGTTTAAAGACAAAACAAAACAAAAAAACATGCATTTATCTTAAACAGCGGGTCAGCTGTAGTAGTGAGTATCTAGCTGTTATATACGTATACAACTACATCTGTAGATGTGTTCTGGACCTTTTTGCCAGCATACATGTAACAATAATAAGAATAGCAATGTTTACCAGCACCCCACAGACAATGTGAAAATACGTTGTCCATAGTACTGCATTATAATTCCATGCAAGTTCTTTGAAAATCGACCGGCTCCATGAAATTGAGGATCTGCTAACTAAATACACACACCTGCTTTTGTGACATGCTTGAATGACAGGAAATAAATAGCTTATGAAAGCCTTTTTTGCTGTGCTCTGCTGTTTCTTGCAGTGTAAAGTTCAGCACTGCTCTTCAAAGTAGCAAAGATAGGATGCTAATAAAACAAGCTGCTTAACCTACCCATACCACATATAGCTATACGGAAATCAAACCAGTCCAGCAGTATATAAACAGGAGCACACCTATATGAAATGAATTATTTTACACTGCCAAAATCGAAAGCAAAGACTGCTTTCTTGTTTTTCTTTGTTTGAATTATTTTCTTGTGGTCTACAACAGAAGAATAGGCTCAGCTCATTTATTGGGAGTGACCAGAATGGACAAGATTAGAAATGAATATATCAAAGGGACAGTTCAGGTTGAGTGGTATGAAGACAAAGAAAAGGAATGCTGTGATGGTTTGAACATGTACAGAGGAGGGATAAAGGATATGTTGGACAAAGGAGGTTAAAAATGGAGCTGCCAGGCAGGAGGAAAAGAGGAAGACCACAGAGAAGATTCATGCATGTACTGAAGGAGGACATGAAGGAGACTGGTGTCACAGAGGAGGATAAGATAGGGTGAGATGGAGGCAGATGATCCGGTGTGGTGAGCAGCTTAGGCATGTCATGACCACATTCACTGCAAGTTAAAGACAAACATCAACAAAGTACATTTATTTATAGGAGTTATTATATTTTTAGGAGTTATTTCACTACACAATAAGTTTTATTATAGCACACTTCAGCATTAATGATTCCTCAAAGTCGTAACATGTGCACAGAAACTGTTCTTCAGCATCTTCCAACACTTGGGGAGCAGTTTGCACAATGCTGAAAGAAATACTTCCCAGCTAACGTACAGCGCAGCGCGATGAGGCTTTTCCTCCGACATGAGGTTATTTGGGCGAGATCGAAAAGGTTCGTTGGAATCACGTGACCTTGCCAGCCAACACAGGCTGTCCCAGCGAGAGTGAGGGGTGCTGTGAAGCGTGGCCAGCTCGCTCCTCGTGTGGTGGTGGTGTCCAGCACGAGAGAAAAGTTGGAGAAAAAGTTTCGTAAGAGGAAATACTACGCTTTAACTATTTTTAGGCAACACCAGTGCTTTTGTTTGTTGTGTAATTACTTTTATGGGGTTTATCGTTTCCTCTTTTTTTGCTTTACTTTTTAAATCAGTCAGATTTAATTTAAAAAGTATATGTATATACATATGCATTCGAACTGGTCACGCTTTTTAGTCTTCGTAATATCAATGGTTCTGCACGAAGCGTCTGCGCTACATCTGGTGGAGGAGAGCAGCCCGAGTCCGGGGATAGTACAATGAAGCCGTGCGTCCATCTCCGAGACAAAGCAGCAGGATGCTACGAAAGGACGGCATTTCTCACAAATCAGGGACATTTCACTTGAACTCACCGAGAGGCCAAACAAAGGTTTGTAAGACACACCATCTGAACATCCCCGCACCTCATTTTATCGGCTGCAAATCGAGAAATTGTTAAACAGCGCAATATGCAGAGCCGTCGACTCACAGGAGCTTGTAAACATCCTCTTCCTTTCGCTGAAATGGATGTTGAATGAAGTCTGCTAACCTATTGTTTCAACCTCAGATGCGCGGTTTGTTTTCTGTGATAACAGCAGAAATATGCTGCAATAAGCTGCATTTCCGTTTAGCCCACTTTCCATTACACATATCAATTTCTTATTTAAATAAATCGAATATATGAAAGAATAATGCTTTGATTCCTGCTCGCTACATACTGCATTAATACTGTGCAGAAGTATTCAGTATTTATTCTGGATCAGTAGATGGTACAAATGAAACTGAATTAAAATCCCCCTCCCCCCACGAACGACTGCCAGTGCCATAGTACTGAGCACACCACACACATGCAGGGGCGCAAGTGTGAAACAGTGGTAAATAGTGAAATTAAAGTCAGTCAATTACATAGAAATTATAACACCTGTGCAAACTATAATCAGTCAGTATTTGCCTATAGCACCTCATTGTTTACACTTGCACTCCTGCAGGAACAGCAAATCTTTCAGTGAGACTTTTTGGCTTTTAACATCTCCATGAGATGCTGCTCGGAGGCTTTGAAGGCAGCCATTAATGTAATTTGTAGTGAGATGATAAACAGAGTGATGTGTGTTTCTGCCTGAGCAGATAGTCAGATTTGCCAAACGCTCCAGTGACTCTTGAATATGTAAAAGTGCTCATCTCAAGCGCTTCAGCCTGACAGTTTGACGGCTTTGCCGTATTAAACTAAGATAATTGGGGGATATTTACTAACGGAGCACACAATCATTTCACAAACTACTTGAAAACGGCATTTTTTCCTTTAATTATATGCTTTGTAGAAATTATTCACTCTCCTGACAGGACCAAATGGCATGTGTGTGCGTGTCTACATTTCTTTCTCAGCAACGCGAAAACGGCATTATTCAGAGTTAAGAAATTTGTTGTGCTGAATGATTCCAATTAAAATTCATTGTCAATATGGTTAACTTGTTTTCATAGGAGCACTATGACACCAGCGTGGGATGTCTTCCTAACTGGTTTTTCTTGTTATCCATGCCAGCGCAGCCCAATATTCCCAAAGCATGGGAGGATTACTACTTTAGCTAATGACACTGAATAGAATTGGAAATATCATGCTCCGACTTGCCCAGCTGTCTATGCTGATAAATTAAAATGTTTTTTTTGAGAGTTAGAATTGAAGATTACTGAACTGAAAACCTGCCGAGGCTTGTGCCTTAAAGGTTACTCCACAGCATGGGAAAACTTTTGGTTTCTAAGAAGGACATGCTGGTGATAAGATGATGATAAGACGACTCAATTCGTCAACAGAGACAGTTATAATATGTGCAAAGCTCTACTCAGTTTACCACGATGTCTTGGATTTGGCTTAATGCTGAATAACTGGGAGTGTCGAAGGAATACTTTGCAGTCAGACTGTTTTAGCCCCTGTACCTCACTCATTTGATAAAGACACTCCTGTTTTGTTTACCCCCCCCCCCACCCCATTTTTCTTTTTTTGGACACAAGCTGAGTGAAAGACAGACAGATTTGAACCCAGGCCTCTGCTTTAGGCCTCTGTTGCCTGTTCCAACATTTATCTTTTAATTTAAGCCATTCTCCAATCCTGGTGAAAAGCAATAGTGTCATTTTCTGTAGCTCTAAGAAATAAGACAAACAAATTTGCAAAAGCTCTTGCTGTTGCACAAGCACCTCAATATTGTTGAGATGTCAGAGCAGCACAAATGCAACCACATATTGGTTAGAGATTAATTAATAGACTGGTTACATTTCGGTTTGTCTTTACGCACTGAGGAAGCTCTGTGATCACACAAATATCACAAGAACTAACATCTTATTTTACTTGTCTTTTCTTTTTTTTTAGAATGAAGCCTCTGCATGACAAGCTATGACCAATAGAAAAACACTGTAGAGCTCACATTGCAAAGGCAGGACTTAATAATGAAGACCAAGTATGCAATCGTCTTTATCTGTATTGTGGCCCTGGTCATCATTGAAAAGGAAAGCAACATCCTCTCTAGGTAAGAGTATGGAGAAGAGTCTGTAAGAATCTGCATTTGCTTTACATTTTATACTATATTTGTGCAAATGAGAGGAAAGCTAAAGGGATCTTGTACTTTTTGGGAGATGTGGTTGCTTTCTTACCAATAAAAATATATATTAAGACCCAGCAGTCTACCTTAGCTTAGCGCTGCCCAAATGTGCATGCCAGCATGTTTCCATCCATCTCTTCAGATATATTCACCTTCTTCATTTAACAATCGTAAGAACAATAATCTTAACCCTAAAGCAGCATAAAGCCAGGCAGAATATTATTCTCAGGTGTGAGTTGTCTCACGTGGAGAATTTCAAGCCTTTATTGTATTATGCTTTTGTTTCCACGCTGAAGATTTTTTTGAGAAAAACTGTGTTAAGATAATTATGAAAAGCCTTTGACCTTTGTCGGTAGATGACTGTGTTGTTCACTAAGGACACAGAATCTCTAAATACTAGCATAACACCAGCACAGTCTATTGATTCTTAGCTATTATTTAAGTAGTAGAGAAGCTCAACTACCCTATAACAGATTTTGAAATGAGAAAATACTTCTTTTAGATAAGAAACCCTATCTAAAAAAGATAAATTGGTACAGTGTCAAGATGTGTAGAGAGTAAGGAGACAAAAGCAGGACTCAAGGTTGTCAAAATAAAAAAAATTAAACGTTTTTAGGTCAAAGGGAAGAAAACTGAATTCCAACAGGGAGCACGCCAGAGGAGATGCAGGGACACTTAAACCAAGTACAAAAACAAAGGAACTTTCAGCTGGAATCAAACCAGTGATCTAAGCCTTGCCAAGAAAATGTATTAGCAGCTTCACTGTGAAGGCACACACATAAAAGAAGGACAAATAGACAGAAATATAAAAATATACACCGTAAGCGCTGGTAGGCCAGAGGAGACAGACTGGGGGACAAGACACTGCTGAACATAATTAACTCAGATTGAATGTCTTGATGCATGCTCAATCATCCAGGTAAGTAAATCCCAAAAGGTTGATTCTGTTCATCTGGACGTAGCGTTTTCAGTGGGAGAAACGTTTTGGCACTCAGCCAAGTGACTTCTTCAGTCTCAGCTGACTGCAGGTTTCCCCAATGACTGAAACTAGCACCACTGACGGACAATGGGCTGTGAGGTCAGTTCATTGATCATTAATATGCAAACTGTCATGACCATTGATCAACAACCACTGATCAAAGACCATTGATCAGTGACCATTGATCAATGGCCATGAGTACCATTCACAGATAGTTGGGGAATGGCTGCAATCACAGGATTGTAAGATGGTGAAAGATGTACCCTTAGGCCCCCTCTGAATCGGTCATTTCTGAATTGGTCAATGGTCATCTATGAATCGAGGAGAATTGATGAATTGAATTGATCAGTGGTCTTTGTCCTGTCCTGTGAAATGATTAATTAGACTGAAGACTTCTGTTATGATATGATAATCAAAAAAACTACGTGAAGAAGGTGTAGACATATAAGGGAAAGGCTTTAGACTGAGTGACCTGGAGAGGCCTAAAGAGCACTGAGAAGAAGAAGTCCTCTCCTCCCTCACCTATACCATCAGAACCACTAAAATTAAAAGCACTGACCAGAGATGGGCAGTAATGCATAATCTTATTACTTTTTTCAAGTAACGAGTAAAGTAAGAGATTACTATTGCAAAAAAGTAATTAGAGTACTGTTACTTTCCCATATGCACGCTGCATTACTGCGTTACTAAACCGTGATTTTGTTTGTGAGAGTGTGTCATGACAATCACATAAGAGCGCGTGACGTCTGTGGCAGCAACAGACGCCTGTGTAGATCAACAATGGATAATATGGAGTGTGGCAATGTAGAGTTTAAAGCGTGTAAGTACTGACATTACTTTGAGTTTCATTCCGTAAAAAAATCACAAAAACATTAGCGTCCGTTGTACACTCTGTGTGGGAAGAAAATTTCTTTCTACAGCGAAAAATTAAACTTCAGATCTGAGCAAGCACCTAGCATGCTGCCACGGGAATGTGAAATTCACAGAGAAACCCCCGGATCCCCCCCCTGACATGACCACTGCGGCACCGGGCAAACCTCCAAATGCCCCACTGCTGCTAAACAGGTGAAAATAGATCGCTGAGTTTTCCTTTTATTGACACCGACTGATCAGTTTGGGACTCAGAGGACGTGGCATCAACAATCTGAAGTAGCAGAAGAAGGCATTTTTGTTTTAAAAACTGATGAGGCACATTTAAGGGAAATGAATGAAGATAGATTTAGTAAGGTGTCCTCTATTCCAGCCCCACTGCAAATTTCCACCCCCCCGCCCCATCCTTAGATGGATAAGGGAGCAGCTAAAAGTAGGTTTACTTGGTTCAGCAGTTGTAAATACTTTTGTGTTTTTGTACTGTTGTGTATTTTAGTCATGTTTTTGTAAAGGAAATTTCTAAATTTTTTTTGTTTTAATTTGTTATGTACTTTTATTTTGAAAGGACTGGGTAGTAGTTGTACCATGCTTTGGAAGGTGGCCTCATGTGTCAGTGTCACTGATAACTGATTGGGGTTCCGCCTTCCTGTAGGCTATATACAGATATATATATCTTTTTACCTTATAAAAATCCTCTGTGCCTCAAAAGTGCTCTCACCCTTGCTGGGTATTCCAGTTATAACTCAGACATATGTAGTCATGTAAATGCAACTATCAGCTAAATAAAATATAAAAAAAAGAATAAAATGTAACACCTTATGGTTTGCCAATGGATATTTTATGATGAAGTCTATTTATCTTGTCAGGGTCTCCGACAGATTGATCCAGAGGCAGACGCCGCAGCAGCTGGATTTCAGCAACATAACACAAAAGGGCTCCTTGATGGCACTCACAATGCTGCTGTCTCGACTCTCTGGTACAAAAAGGGATAGCTCAAATTTCTCAGATGAAGAAGAGGAGGAAGAACTGGATGATTCGGGGACATACACCTATGGCGGTGGCCGTAAGCACGTATTACTCTTGGCCACCACACGGACAGGTTCCTCATTTGTGGGGGAATTTTTTAACCAGCATGGGGAGAACATGTTCTATCTGTTTGAACCACTGTGGCACGTCGAGCGCATGCTGACCCCGGCTGCAGAGGCAAACAATGGGACAGTGTTGTCAGGAATTTACCGAGATGTACTCCAGGGGCTTTTCCTGTGTGATTTCTCACCTCTTGAGAAGTTCATCTCTCCCCCACCTCAGGACCACGTCACCCCATCTCTTTTCCGCAGAGAGTCTAGTTTATCACTCTGTGAAGAACGGGTCTGCACTCCTGTAATCAGAGATGTTTTTGAGAGGTATTGTATAAGTTACAAATCCCACTGCTGCTGATCAAGCCTGTAATCTTTATTTATGGAGCTGCAAAAGGAAGGGCCTGATGTTTTATATTTCCCTTATGTTTACTACTTTAACACTAAGCTATCGTCTGTGTGTCTTAATAATAATATTCCCACTGTTCTTCTGTCATGAAAACAGAGGAAAAAAAGATTAATTTAGTATATGCATGAAATATTAATATTTCCACTATTCAGCTTTGTAAAAAAAAAATGTATCGCCTTGTTTTAGGTATCGCTGTAAGAGTCGTCGCTGTGGGCCACTGAACCTAACTCTTGCATCTGAATCCTGCCTTTCCAAACAACACCATGCCATTAAGACTGTTCGTGTGCATCAGCTGGACACACTGCAGCCTTTGGTAGAGGACCCTCGCTTGGATATCAAAGTTATCCAGCTAGTTCGAGATCCAAGAGCTATCTTAGCATCCCGCATGGTGGCGTTCTCTTCAAAATATCACACGTGGAAGGCTTGGGCGCAGAACGGCCAGGTGCCCGAAGATGACGAGGAGGTGAAGAGGCTCAAAGGAAACTGTGATCACATTAGGATGTCTGCAGAGGTTGGGCTGAGCCAACCTCACTGGCTCAGGAACCGCTACATGCTGGTCCGCTATGAGGATATTGCCCTCTACCCTATGCAAAAGGCAGAGGAGATGTACAAGTTTGCAGGGATACCATTTAGTTCCCAGGCCAGGGAGTGGATACTGAGGAACACCCAGACCACACAGAAAGCCAGCGGGATTTACTCCACTCAGAAGAACTCATCAGAGCAGGCAGAGAAATGGAGATTTACAATTCCCTTTACGTTAGCTCAGGTAGTGCAGAGAGTGTGTGGACCCACCATGAAGCTGTTCGGGTACAGATTTGTGAATGATGAAACGACACTGACCAACAAGTCCATTAGTTTGCTTGAGGATAGATTATTTAATTAATCAGGAGGTCAACATACAGCTGTGAATCTGCAAAATACTGCATGGCATGCAGTGCATGAGAGCCAGCAGAAGCCATTACTGTTCAGATCAAAACTGTTCAACAAAGGTGCCATAAAAGAAAAACAAAGGTGCCTCACATGTAGGCCATACAGTAAGATGTTCGCCAATGATGTGCCTCATTGAAAAAATGAAAAGCTACTTGATAAAGGGAAGTATTTATTTGCATACTGTGTTCTCTGATTAGCCTGAAGATTAAACTTTGTTTCATGCTCTGTATTTCATTTAGAAATGAAACAAGCATAGATATCAAGGCCAAATGTGAAAGATTATTATGAAGGATTTCAAAAAAAAAACTTTGTCATGTTTAAATTTTAAGTGACAAACTTAAAGTGAAAGTGATGTGCATATGTTGTCTAAGGGAAATTTTGTCTTAGAGGATCCTAAGACTTTTTCTTAATAACGTCCATTTTGGCTGGTTTCATTTTTTCATAGATCAGCATTAGTCTAGGCATTTGCTAGAGTTGTGTTCGAGTAGACCTGATGTGCTGTGATAGTTTTACAAATCTTACTCAGGAAAAGTATGTTGTGTCTTGATGACAAGCATTGATATTTTCTCAACAGTGTGCTGTGTAAGAGAATAGGTTCTTCTTTTGAAAACAGATTAGAGAAGATAAATTAAGATTGATAAATCAATTTAAAGATGATATATGAGAAGTAGCAACACTCATATATATGAAATACCTAGTCAACTATTTGTTTTTGTTTTGTTTTTTTATTTATTTCTAGCCAGCAGCCTTAACTGCGTCTGTAGTAAAATATTTTCCACTTCTCTAAACCTCCAAGTAGGTTTTGTTTAATTTCGTTGCTTGAGTGAGAGCTGATCTGTTCTTATGTTGATCATTAAATGTACGTTTTTTTGTTTCATTTTAAATCACACGACAACTCAAAGTAATAAAATCACCCAAAATATTAAGACCTGCAAAATCCACCCTGTAAAGATGTGTTGTGTTTTGATATGATCTGTGTAGGTACACTCACTTGTTCAGCTGCTTCTTAACACAAATATCTAATCAGCCATTCACATGGCATTCACATGGGGTGGCTGTGGCTCAGGTGGTAGAGCAGATCAGCTACTGATTGGAAGGTTGGTGGTTCGATTCCTGGCTCCCCCAGTCTGCATGCCAAATATCCTTGGGCAAGTTACTAACCCCAAATTGCCCTCCGATGCGTTCATCGGAGTGTGAATGTGTGTGAATGTTTATTAGTTGCACTTGAGTTGTATAAGTGGGTGTGAATGGGTGAGTGAGGCATGTTGTATACAGCGCTTTGAGTACTCCGGGAGAGTAGAAAAGCGCTATATAAGAATCAGTCCATTTACATGGCAGCAACTTGGTGCATTTGGGTATGTAGGCA
>VUQG01036336.1:0-10534 GCA_015106755.1 Etia nguti
AGACAGGATATTTCTAATTTTAGAGATGTTGCGCAGATGGAAGAAAGCAATCTTAAATATTTGTTTAATATGTGCATTGAAGGACATATCCTGGTCAAAAATGACTCCAAGGTTCCTCACAGTGTTACTGGAGGCCAAGGTAATGCCATCCAGAGTAAGAATCTGGTTAGATACCATATTTCTAAGATTTTCAGGGCCGAGTACAATAACCTCAGTTTTATCTGAATTAAGAAGCAGAAAGTTAGAGGCCATCCAGGTCTTTATGTCTTTAAGACATTCCTGCAGTTTAACTAATTGGTGTGTGTTATCTGGCTTCATGGACAGATAGAGTTGGGTGTCATCTGCATAGCAGTGACACCATGGCAAAAGGTGGACCAGGAAGTTTGAGCTCATTTCACTACCATGTTCCTATGGTAACAAGCTTACATGCATTGGTCATTTATAATAAGAAGAATATACAAGTGTCATTCACTTTCTGTATTCCTGTAACATTTTAGTGATGCCTTTCATAACAATTTTTTCCTATTACTACCTAACAGCAGTGAAACAGTCCCTCCACAAACTGAAATGTCAAAGTAAAAGTTAAAGCTAGATTTATGCATCTCATAATATGATAATATTCAATGGCAATCAAGAAACATAAGTAAGAAGTCTATAAAACTTACGTTGCAGGTTGCTGAACCATCCAAAAAAGTTGGCATCAGTATTTGTGAAAACCTGAACCAATGTTCACTTTAGTTTTACAGAAATGAAGAGAACAGCTGAGCACAGTAGGCAGTTCATAGTCGTGACTTTTAGCCTTTTCACAAAGTTATTGAGTTATCAGATCCGAATGAAAGGAGACTGATTTCCTTTGGACGTTTCAAAGTCAGATTATTCCAGGCACAGAATTGTAGAGTGTGAAATTACCAAGTGGTGTAGTGTGACCTACATGGCGAGACCTGTATCCATGGCAACTTGGTTGTGTGCTGTGTAAGTAGTGTTCAATTGTTACCTTTTCTGAACACCTCTTGAACTTGTTTCCTGCTCTTGCCTGTCCATTAAGATACGACAAGCATGATTGGAAGGTTACTGTTTCAGATTACCCGTACAAGGAGGCAATTTTCAGCACTCAGACGTGTCTAATTGTAAAAATAATCAGAACATGCAGTACATGTGTCTCTGTACGGTCTGTGTATAGATCGTTTTCACTCTGTGCTTTTTCTTTTACTCATGTATGAGCTCTAGGATTGTAACATAAAGTTTCACACCAAGGTATTTATAAAATCTTTATAACTGTGGAGCTCATCACTGTGTGTATGTGTGTGTGAAATGGATTCCACCATAGTTCCCCTGAAATATCAACAGACACATGAACAGGTAGAAACGGAGGCTGCTGCCTGACTGCTCATCAGTTTGTTACCTGTTGAAGTTCAGGGTCTGGCTGCTGGTCTGGGGTCAGCAGCCACTCAGACCCCATCACTTTAACATCACTCTGGGTTCTTCCCTAGCTTAGCATTAGCATGCTGTCTGTGCAGGTGCTTGCAAAGAGCCAAAGTTGTGTTAGCGGCATGATGCGGTTGTTTCTGTCCTGGATGCAGTTTGCACTTCACCATCGTGCTCTCGCCCTCCTGTGCAATAAAAATAAAAGTAATGTTTATATGCACACTGTAGACTCCACCACTGTTTTCCTGCTCCAGCTCACCAACTGAAATCGATAAGGAGAATCAATAGGCAAGCAGGCTAACAATTCCAAGGAACTGAACTACTGGGAACCGTTTCACTGGAAAAAACGGTCCTCAATGGCCATCCCTACATGCATGGAAATACAGCATATAAGGCACAAATAGAGTTTGTATCATTTTAACAAGCTTGAAAGTCAATATTTGTTATCACCAGTTTTCTTGTATTTTTTGATATATCTGTTTTGGAGCTTTTTAGACTTTATTGCATTAAGACAGTAAATCTGTAAGACCAACGGAAATGGCCCCTAGGCCTTAACAGCATACAGGTTGTCTCCACCCAGTGAGTGAAACCAGCAGCCTGCTTTCTTGTAATGTCTATGAGTAGTCTCTTAGTAGTCTTCATCATATAAGACCTGTTGCCATTAGTATTGAGTCCAGTTCTTGCTTATATTGCCATACCTCAGCTTTTTCTTCCTGTTTCCCTTCATTAAGAATTGTTTCTTGACAGCCGCTCTCCATTGTGGACAAACTATGTTTTTCTGATGATGCTGGTAACAAAGTGCCCGTGCTACATTGTTCGGCTCACACCTTAAGTTAAGTGTCTTCTTTATCTTCAGCTCAGCAAACAAACCAATAAAAAGAAACCTTTGAAAATCATCAGCTACAAGGATGTGACTGAAAATGAGTGAAATTATTGCTCAAGATGACGTGAAAGAAGTTAATAAAGTTTTTCTCCTTGGAAGCAAACTATAAAGAAATTAGGGGAGCCTCAAGACTTTTGCACAGTCCTATATGAAGTGCATCTATATAGGTCTATTTTCAGGTATGTTTACAGTAACAGGGCAGTTCGGAGCACGTGAGTATGGAGCGCGTGGATACATCACGCGTGTGCACAGCAGTTTTAGCTCATGGCACTGTGGAACAAACTGAAACACACAGAGTAGTTGTGTGATGTATTAATTCATCAGTTCGTTGCTGATTTCCAGCTTCCCGTGCTCTAATAATCTTTTATTGTCGTATTTCTTTTCAGGAAAGCCCACGTGCCGCTGTCCTGTCGGATTCTCAGGGCCTTTTTGTGAGAAAAGGATTTGTGACAATTACTGTTTAAATGGGGGAACGTGCGACGTCACTCAGGGGAACCAGCCAGTGTGCCGCTGTATGGCAGAATATACCGGGGACCGCTGTCTTTATCGTGAGTCCTGTTAGCAGCAAACAAATGCAAACAGTCATGTTTGCATTTGGCAGAAGCACCTAATCAAAAGAAAATCATCAATTTAAATTCAGTTATGTCACATAAAATCCACAGAACAAAGCGTTTGAGAGTTCCCACCCTGAGCGAGAGACAAAAGCAATCCCCTCAAAGTATATTCTTTCCAAAAAAACACTACATTTGCTTCAATTTGCAGATAAACAAAAATCAAAATTCTACCATCAAACAACCTTTGGGTGTTTCTGCACTGGGGTGATAATGTATTTTCTTTTGCTGCGCTTTGACATAATGGGTTGCGGGGAAACAATTTCATCTGCACATCATTAGTTTTTTCCCACTGTTGCTTGCCCAAAGGGTGATATGTTTTCATCTGTGGCTAAGATATCATTTGATGTGGATAATTAAGTCCCATTAAAGCCATGTACTGTTCTAATCAAATCAGCTTAGACTATGTTTCTAGTTCCTCATTACACATTATCCTCTCTCTCTTTATCTCTGTAAACCTGAAACAGACATTTGTCATCACTACTGCGTGAACTCAAAGGCCTGCACTTTATCCAGCAGTGGCTACGTGGAATGTGTGTGTCCCGCCAGGTTTGAGGGGAACAAGTGCGAGGTGGACAAGTGTCTTCGATGCCACGGAGCTCCTTGCCTCATTAACGAGGAGACAGGAGAAGTGGTTTGCAAGTGAGTGCTCGGTATTTACTTGCTACTCTTGTCCATCATCCCTTTCGCTGTAAGGCTTCATAGTTGATTTTTATTCATGGAAAAACATAAGTTAAACAGTATATTGTTCATTCAGGGCTCAGTTGCTTCACCCACAGGCTGCCGGCGGGAAGAATTGATTTAATTAAATCAATAATTTAAGGCCACGTACCCTGTAGCGTTTTAGGTTCGGTCATGTCAGTGAATTTGAAGCTAGCTGAACTCTCTGCTTCTTGTAAGTATAGTTTTCTGGTTGTAACTAGAATCCATTATTTCTTCACCCTCTAGCTGCACAAATGGCAGAATAGCACCAAGCTGTCAGCTGTGTGACGGATATTGCTACAATGGAGGTACCTGCCACCTGGACCCTGACACCAACCTGCCTTTCTGTCAGTAAGTCACTGCCTAATGGGTGAAAGCAAGGAAAAAACTCAATGTTCTCCACTGTTATTCACACTCACATCACTGTTTCGATTCAGACGCCGGCTCTGTGCCCTAGAAAGCCCGGCTTTAAAAACTGAAAGTCATCGCGGGTACCATTCCCCTGCTTCGAGAACGGAGCGAGATAGATGTCTTCCTTTGGAAAGAAATCCTTAAGTTGAGGGAAGGTTTGATGTCACTATGTGGAGGCCATGAAACAGCAGGGGGCTGAGTGCCAGTACAGCATCCTGTGCTGTGTGACACCTCGCTGTGGCTTAAGGTTTTAGGAAGATAAAAATGGTTTCAGACTCCTTCAAAGCCAGCTATTCTCAACATATCACACTTTTCCTCCTTGCAGCTGAGAGCTGATGTCAGGCCTCTGTGGCTCTCTTCAGTCAGAGGGTTTAGAAGTTTTCTTGGTAGTTCAATGTGCCACGAAGCTCGAAAAATTGCACGAGACAAAAGCTTGACTGGCACACGTGAAGAAATCACCACGAAAGGCTACTCAAAGGGCTCCCTGTAAATTAATACCTTCTCCACTATAATCACACGCAGTGCTGTGTTAAAAATCTGTCCAAGGAGGAAATTGGAAATCCATTTCAAAGGCCAACTCTCAATTTTTTTAAATGCCCATTGTCCACTGTAGTTAAATTGAAATTTGCAGGCGCCGCTCACAAATTCCAGGGGATGGAATCAATTTCTATGCAAATGATTCCATCTTATTCGATGAGGTTAACAGATCCTGATAATGCGGTTTATTATTTGCTGCAAGATGAGAGATTATGTGAGATGATGGATATGTCGGCGTCAAGAAATCATAATGTTTGACCTTAATACTCTGAGTAAATGTATATTTCTTCAAGCCTACCTAAAGAAGAAAGCTCAGCGGGCAGAGCTGCTACGGTTGGAAGAATTCTTGCTTTAAAAACCTCAAATATACTAAGAGAGATTTTCAAAATACCTCAACGCTGCAAGCATTTCACTGTTGTCTAACAAAGTTAAAACATTCTTGTTAAGCAGCTATATACTGTATGACTTTTTGTTGTTGCTCTTTTCCTTTTTTGCACAAAAGCAAAGTTATTTTAGCATTTACAGTTAGAAATAAGCTCCATCAGTCAGCTGTGCAGTGGGGAAATAATTATTTGATCCTGTAAATTTGTAAGTTTTTATCAAACAAAAAATCCAGAAAAAAATACACCTTACATAAAAGGTGTAAATTAATTTGCATGTCAGTGGGGGAAATAAATATTTGACCCCCAAGAAAAACATGACTTGGTACTTCCTGCACGACATGGGTCATTTTCATGCTGGAAAACCCATCCATGACCAGTCATCGGTGTCCTGGCTGAAGGAAGGCGGTTCTTGTCCAAGATTTTATAGTACGTGGCCCTCTCCATTCAGGGAGGCAAAGTCATCCTGTACCCTACCAGAAAAACATTCCCAAAGCATAATGTTTCCACCTCTGCAAACACAGTGGGCTGAGTTGTTGCCAGAAAGATCAGTTTTGGTTTCATCTGACCACAGCACTTTCTCCCGAGCCTTCTCTGAATCATTTCGAAGTTCACAAACTTAAGACGGGCCTGTACGTGTGCCCTGTAGCTTTGGGCTGATCCACCACCTTGGTGATCATCCTCATCCCATGATGCAAGCTCTCACACGGAGCTCCAGACTGAGGACGATATTTATTTTTCTTCCTCTTCCAAATAATCGCAGCAGCAGTTGTCACCTTCTCACCAAGCTTCTTGCTGATGGCGTGGTATCCCACTCCAGCCTTGTGCGGGTCCACAGTCTTGGCACCGGCGTCCTTTGACACTCTTTGGTCTTATGCATGGTGGTGGAGAGGTTGGACTGGAACACGGGAGCTGAAATCAGGAATATTTGGAATTGATTGATTATGCCACATGTGCACACAGCCAGTCTGTGAGAGCCAGAATTCGGGCTGGGTTGAAGTGGATCACATACTTATTTCACTCAACGACATGCAAATTCATTTAGAGCTTTTATATTATTTGCTTTTTTGTGTTTCTGGTTAATTTTCAGTCTGCCTCCATTAAAATGAGATATTCTTCATTTTGTCGTCAGTGACAAACTCACAAATTCAACAGAGAATCAAATAATTATTTCCCCTGTAAGCTGTCATCTATTGTGCTAAATAGAACTAAATGTGTTTTTTGGTCTTGTGCTTATTTTATGCATTTATGTGGATGGCAAACAACCATCATGTTGGGGCCCAAAGTTCTTGTTTAACAGTTTTAGTAATCTGCAGCAGGCCCCGCAGGTGTCCCCCTCACGTGGTGAGCAGGGAAGTTTCTTGATCTGTTTTGCTAATTTGCTTAATGCAGACGACGCACTGTCCTGTTCCATCTTATGACTTCAGCTGCTAACAGGGTTTAGCGTGCCAGTCGCCACTCATGCGGCAGCCGACAGTTCAACAGTATACGTTCTTGGGCCCTTTTATCACTCCGAACACAATGTTTTGCAGCTGCACGTCAGGGTTCAAGAACCAACGTTGTGATGAGCTGGCCAACCCCTGCGATTACTTCTGTCAGAATGAGGGGATGTGCACATTAACAGCTCTTAACAAACCACGCTGCAAGTAGGTCCCTCTCACCTCTCCAGCTGTATTCAGCGCCCACTCACCTCCTTTTGTACACAACCCACCCCCACTCCATTCGGCTTCATTTCAGCCTCAGTCCAGCATATAGGCCTCTTTGTGATGGTGCCTCCTTGTAGCAGCTTGTCATGTAATAAGTGCTGGATATAGTAATGACTCATCATAAATGGAAAATAATTCTAGCTTGGTGGAATGATATAGAATAATATTGTTTTATTAGAATATGTGGATTTCTGTATGGAAAGTTTTTATTACAACAAGATGACTATATTTATTTCTGTCTTCACCATTATTAGTACTAACACGTGTTGAATATGTTAGCTGCAGTAAGAAAGAGCAAAAATATGTGACAGCCTTTTTGGGTCAACCACTAATTACAGCAGTGGTCAAATGGCATTTGGAGAAATGTGCTTGTTTCTGTTCTAAGGTTCAAAACCAGAATTTCTTAGAAATTTTACCGATTGCTAAGTACTTGCATGTGACAGTATGTCATTTTAACCTTTGAAAGGCTTAACAACAGGAAATAGTTTTTATTTTAAACATGTTGCTATGCTCATTTTGTTAGTTTGGACACAGCTAGCTGTAGCTCTCTTTCTAGTGTGCCAAGCTAAGCGGTAATGGTACGGTACAGGATGCCATATATGATATGTTACTGCTGCTTAAAGGCAAATATGATTCTTATTTCTATTATAAGTGACAGTGATAGTAGTAGTAGCGTATTGGCAGTAGTGTATTAGCACCACTATATTGTATATATTACATTGTGATTAGACATTAATTGAAGGGGCACTTATTACACCACCGGCTGCTGCATAACGTTTGTTGCCTCTTACTGCCACCCATCTCATGCAGGCGTCACCTTGCACACATGAACCACGGGAAGATTACAACATAACACTGTCTGTGTGATGTGGGCATCAGTGCATTTGCAGCCTGTGCATGATGGCTACGTCCTGACCGGTCATTACACATCATTTACTAGGCTGAACATGTCATCTTTAATTGGTGTTCATATTTAAGGCCTTTAACTTTTACAGCTTAGCCGGGTTTCTTCGTTGAAGGGACTAAGTTCCCTCCTGGTTTTTGCTTTTCAAAGGCGGGAAAATAAAGACCCAGGTTACGTCCGATGTCCAAATAAAGTTCTTGTCATTGTGACATTTCGTATCTTTGAAAGCCCGATGTTCTGATTCTGCAAGTGCATGTTATTTAGGATAGTTTCATCCTATCATCACCCTGCCGCCCCCCACCAGATCACTCATGCTTTACGTGCTTTAGCGTCAGCTAAATTAGATATCACCTCCTCTAACAAGGGTCATGCATCACGCCCATCGGATCCCATTGGAACACAAATGAGATGACGACTTGTTGTCATCCTTTGATTTTTTCTGTTTTTTGTTAATACACTGAATATTCAACACGTCAATTCACATTAAGCTCTTTACGGACACAACATGTATGTGCATAGTGCTCTCTCTCCAGGTGGTGTTTTGTTTGTGTTGAATCAAAGCCGTATGACGTATGTGTAAGCCACAGTCACATCATATCGTAGATCATTTCGCAAAGTTGTTTTCTCAGCAGTCTCTCTGCAGCCAAAGTATGCTAATGATAGTTTATTTATATTCTCTTTTGACCTCCTTCAGATGTTCAGCCAATTGGGCAGGAACACAGTGTGAGAGACCCGCCCCTAAAAGCAGCAGATCAGACAATACGAGCGGAGGTGAGGACTGGGAATTTCAAGAAGCCTTAAAATTTCCTGTTTGAATAAATGTGTGTGTCACTGGTTCACTGACCTTATTGCATTTCAGTGGAGTGATAACTTGTACATCCGAACATCGTCAGTGCATTTGGTCCCGATTGGCATCGAAATACTGAACTCCTACCAACCTCGCCGGTTTGCATTATTTGAGCACAAAGCGCTCTGCTCAGCAGGGTTTCCTCGTTTAATTAGAGGGGCTGCAGTTTCCAGCCCATCAGGGTTCAGTAAAATGACTTCTCTGTCTTCAACTGAAATTTAAGATTTGCAGAAAAATTATATATATATATATATTCTGTAGTAGTGCATGTCAATGTAAAATTTCTTACATTTCTAAATGTTAATGTGCAGCCTGCCTGTGCTGGACATATGTAAATGGGATGAAATGTGCAAACACCGAAGCCCTGTGAAGTGAAAACGCTGTTATTTAAAGTGGCTTTGTTCGCCGCCGCCGTCACGGCATGAATTCATCTCAGCCCCTTTGATGGTCGCTCATCACGTCACACCGCCTTTCCTCTGTCTGTTCCCTAGGGAGCATTGCTATCATTGTGCCTCTGGTCCTGCTGGTCATCTTGATTGTGATGGTGGTAGCAGGTGTTTATATCTGCCGACGGAGGCAAAGGTACGTCAATAAAGAAATACAAATATTTAAGAAAAGGAGGCTTCTAAGAGAGATCCAACATCGCAAAGCTTTGAAGATGAATGGATGCCTTTGCTTTATAAGTGAAAAGTTTGCTTGCGTATGTTCAGTAGGAGATCTGAACTCTGAGCCTCTGATTATAATCAATCTTTCATGGCTATCTAACAAAGTTATATGCTCCAAGTATGCCAAGTAGCATCGTGTAGCTCCACGCAGCACACTAACAGCATGTTGTGTGTCATGTTAATGATGACGGGCTCTGCGCGGCTCAGGGGAAAACGTGTGCAGAGGCAGCCCATGACGAACGGAGGGATAAACGTGGAAATTGGGAACCCGTCATACAACATGTATGAAGTGGACCACGACAACCATGCTGATGCAGGCAGCCTGCTGCGCCCGAACTTCACACTTGACCCTCATAAGGTGGGTGTGCGTGCGTATCACGTGTGCTCATTGAACAAGACGTCATTCCTGTTTTCATAGGATGATGTAATGAAAACAAAATGGAATTCAGTGTTTCGCTTTATCGAGCTGAAACCAGATTATTGCCTTTTAAGTCAAACATCTCTGGAGTAAAAGTTAATGAGGAACTTTAAGTGGGGCTTAACATATGCAGCTGGTGTCCTCTGAAACTGTTACTATGTTCCAAGATACAAATGTCAATGTAATTAAATTTAGCTACATACACATTTAAAGTGAGTGGGATTAATTTAGTTCAGTTTTCATCTCATATTTGATTCAATGCAACCTTTATTGGACAGTGCCTGCAGGATTCTGCTGTTTTAAATACTGAAAGCCTAATGATTGCTGTCTAAACTATTTCTGCACATATAAAACATACTGCACGTGTTCCAACAAAATAATTTTCATACAACCTTGAAAAATTTGTACAATTTGATCTCCTATATGTTGAATTTATGGTGGAAAACAGTTTATGTGAGATAAATATTACATAAAATTATCAGTTGTATACAGTGGTCCCTCGCTATACCGCGGTTCACTTTTCGCGGCCTCGCCGTTTTCGCTGATTTTTTTGGTGCAATTTTGCATGCTTTTTTTTTCTTACAGCGCATTGTGTTCTCCATCCTGATTGGCTGTAGACCACTGTCAATCAATCTCCTCCGTGCCGCGTCTCCTGTCCAGTACAGAATGCGTTCAGCTTGTCAAATTTACATAAATCTTCGATGGCTAGCAGTGTGACTCTGAAGTGCTGTACTGTATGTTTGTAAGTTTTCTCCCCAACAAACAAAAACAATGTCGACGAAACGTTTTGCACCATCAAAGGAACCTGCGGTAGCACCCAAAAGGCAGAGGAAGATGCTAACCATCGCACAAAAAGTTAGACTTCTGGACATGCTAAAGGAAGGTAGAAGTTACCGTATTTTACGGATTATAAGGCGCATTAAGCGAAACAAAACAGATAAGTCAAACTTTACTCAGCTCATTCTTCTTGCTTCCTCCACTTCCGTACCATTGATTTATTAATGTTGAATTCTCTGGCAGCTGCTCTATTCCCATGTTCTGGACC
>VUQG01036339.1:6580-22467 GCA_015106755.1 Etia nguti
TGAAAACATTTGGATATACAAATTCCTTCTTCAGCTCACATAAGAATAGCAGGAGAAGAGGTGTAATTACCCTGATATCAAACACTGTTAATTTTGAAATGATTGAGGAAGATGAGGATGAAGAAAGTAGATACATAATTGTTAAAGGGAGGACAGACAGTATTCTTGTCACATTAGTAAATGTGTATGCACCTCCAGAGGGGGGCCAAAAATTCTTCAAATTATATTTGGCAAGGTTACTTCTAAGAGTGAAGGAATCCTGATATATGGAGGCGACTGGAATACAACCTTAAACAATACCAAGGACACAACAAGCATGAAAAAATATAGAAACAATAAATCTAGGGATCTCAATATTCTTATAAAAGAGACAGGCCTGTGCAATGTGTGGAGGGACACACACCCATTAGAGCACGATTACACGCACTATTTGGCAGCCCATAAGGTGTACTCGAGGATTGACTTTTTAAAAATAAATATTACAGACAGACACCGTGTCCAAGATAGTAAAACAGGAATAGAAGACATATTGGTCCATAATGCCATATATTTAACTATACGCTTAGATCATCAAAACAGACGAACACTATGGAAAATTAATATTGGCATTCCTAATAATGAAACTGCGGTGCAAGAAATTAAAAAAGAAATCCAGCACTGCATAGTCAATAATAAGGATGACCAGACAGAACCAACAATAATATGGGACACAGTTAAGGCAGTGATGAAAGGCAACTTGACATCAAGGACGTCCTACCTAAATAAAAGGCAAACAATATTGCAAACTAAATTGGAACAACAATTGAGATGTTTAGAAAAACAGCAACACACAGACAGGAGTGGAGACTTGGAAGTAAGTAATAATAATAATCCAATTTGTCAACTGAGGAGATGGAAAAAGAAACTAAGATGCAGTAAACAAACCTTTTATGAATCAGGCCCCAAAGCAACTAAAATTTTAGCAAAACTACTAAGGGCGCAGCAATTTAGGAATTCAATTCTCAAAATCAGGGACCCAATTAACAAAGAAATAAATTATGATTCCAGGAAAATCCAAAATATATTCCTAGACTACTACAAAACTCTATATAACCAGTCTGAAGTGGCGGACAAAAGAGAAATTATAGATTATTTAGCTAAATTAGACCTCCCCTCTGTAGAAACCTTTCAAAATGACACTTTAACCTCACCAATAACTAAAGAGGAACCTTCCAAGGCTATTAGCAGACTGAAGATAAAGAAAAGTCCAGGGAGCAATGGTTACCCAAATAAATGATACAAGATCTTTAAAGGACAGCTAGCTCCACTATTACTGGATTAATTCAATTGGACACTTAAAAAGGCCAAAACTCCACCCTTATTGAAAGAGGCTGTAATATCGGTCCTACCAAAAGCAGGCAAGAATAAGGAGTACTTCGAATCCTATCGGCCGATCTCTATTTTAAACGTCAACTATAAACTATTTATGTCAATAGTTACCAGAAGATTGGAACTCTTCCAGCCTGACCTGATAGATGAAGAGCAAACAGGATTTATTAAGGGTCGACAACATAAGACACACATTGCACATAATAAATGAAGTCAACAAACATAACATTCCCACAGCCTTAGTGAGTCTAGATGTTGAGAAGGCTTTTGATAGAGTCAGCTGGTGCTTCCTTTTTGCAGTTCTAAAGAGAATGGGTTTCAACTACACTTTTATTTGATGTAAGTAAGTAAAATTTTATTTATATAGCACCTTTCTAGACAGAGAATCACAAAGCAAAAGCAATTCTAAAAAGGTGAGTTTCGAGTTGTTTTTTTAAAAGCGACTACTGAGTCCACAGTTCTTAGGCTCAGAGGGAGAGAGTTCCACAGTCTAGGGGCCACAGTGGCAAAAGCTCTATCACCCTTAGTTCTCATCTTAGTATGCTTTATAGCAAGTACGCCCTGATCAGATGATCTCAGTGACCTGCTAGGGACATAGGGCTGTAGAAGATCAGAGATGTAGGCTGGTGCCAGTCCGTGCAAAGCTCTGAAAGTCAAAACCAGAATCTTAAAATGGACTCTAAATTCAACAGGAAGCCAGTGAAATAGCAACAGTGTCACATGTGAATATTTAGAGGATTTGGTCAGAAGACTAGCTGTAGCATTTTGCACAACATGCAGATGTTCCAGGGAACCTTTGCTTAGACACATAAACCGTGAGTTACAATAGTGAATACAATATATGAATACAATAGATGTATACAAGCATTGTATCATAAGCCAGTGGCTAGACTTAAAATAAATGGAAACTTGACAGACAGCTTTGAGCTCTCCAGACCAGGGGTCTCAACCTTAAATAGCACTGCTGGCACTGTCATCTTATTGGAGGGCCAGTTCAGTTTTCAAGTAGTACAAAAAAACAAACAAACAAACAAACTAGAAAACACCCACAAATATTTCCAAAAATGTAGTGTTTTGTTTGTTTGTTTTGTTCAATTTCAAATATTGAATAACAAGACAAAACTGCAAACGTGAATGCAATTTTTTTTCTCATTCTTAACTAACTGAAGCCTTTCAGTGAACTACCAAATAAACAAATTGGTACTCTCTTTCTGGCCAGACACGTGGCAGCACTTCTGCTATCAGTGTGTTCGTATTTAACAAAATAAAAATGCAGACATAAGTGTACACATTAGTTTTTGACTGCTAGTGAAAACTGTTTTCTTTACAAATAACTCTCTCACTGAACTAACACAGCCAATCCCAAACATGTTTGTACTCTCTGCTCATGTTGCCTTCATATTAAATAATTTTTTGCTTTTAAAAGAACTTATTTTAACATTGCACTCAACAGCGAACAAATCCTCCCTAGCAAAAAAACATAACTTCAAGGGCCAAATTGTGTTATATTTCTTCATGTCAATATATGGGGCACAAGTAGGGGTTGTTGTTTGAGACCCCTGCTCCAGAGGAACAGGGTGCTGTTTAAGCCGCCCCCCTTTCCCACTATTTATTGAGCCTCTGGCCCAATATGTAAGACAAAGTGATGAGTTGAAAGGGGTTAGCACAGGAAGAACAAAGAGTAGGTCTCTTCGCACATGACATAATAATATACCCCCAAAACCCAGATCATACATTCTTAAAGCTCTGGACTATTTTAGAAGAGGAAAATCTGGATATAAATTTAATATTTCTTAGACTCAAATATTGTGCAAAAACTATAAACCCATTGAATTTATCAGACAGAAATACAAACTTAAATGGGATTCAGAAAATTAAAAATATTTGAATTTATCTAACAAGAGAACTAAACACATATGAGACCAATTACAGCAGGATTAATAATGCAATACAAAAAGGATTTAACAAAATGGGCACCCTTAGGTGTGGATCTCAGTTCGAGATTAGAGATCATAAAATGTACATATTACCCAGATTGTTGTATTTATTCCTTTCACTACCAGTGCATATCCCTGATGCTCAATTTGCCAAATGGAACAAACAAATGGGTAGATTTATTTGGAAGGGGTCAAAACCAAGGGTAAAACTGAAAACTCTCCAACTAGAGAAGGGAAGAGGGGGACTGGCTCTTCCGAGTTTTAGAGAGTATTATCAGATAGCCCAGCTGAGATGCATTGTCTACTGGTGTTCACCAGAATACTATTCTAAATGGAAACATACTGAGCTCAATGATGGTGCGAGTTACCCTCAGACAAAATGTACGCACATTTCAGGGACCAAAATCCCATTGTTGCAACAACATTAAAGGTCTGGTGGGATCTGGTAATCAAATACAGATTGTAAAATGCTGATTTGGCCCTCACATTCTCCAGAATTCAGAACTGGTCAACACAATCATGAAATGGAGAGCCGGGGGAATCACAGCAGTATGTACATTAACAGACGGGAAAGTGTTTAAGTCGTTCAAAAAGAGAAGTTTGAGCTGGATAATTCTGACTTATTTAGGTATCTTCATTTGAGACACTTAATACTGAGAGCAGAAACTGTGTCTCTCAAGAGGGCAGTGAGTTAATAGAAATGGTTACTGGGACATATAAGAAGTTACTGTCAAAGGTTGTGTCAGAAATGTACAAATGTTTACAAAACTGTAACAGAAATCATTCATTGTATATAAAAACAAAAATGGGAATCAGAACTGAAGATTGAACTTTCAGGGGATGATCTGCCTGTTACAACACACTTCTACTTGCTCTGGACAATGGAGAGAATTTGGCCAGAAAAATTTGACAAGATTTTTTTCTTATCTCACCTCACATCAAAAGTAAACAGTTGGGAATCCCACAGCAATGCTGGAGACTCTGCAGTCATATCAGTGCCATTCACTCTCACATTTTTTGGAAATGTGAAAAGGTTCAACCTTTCTGGGAAATTATTGTCAAAACACTTGAGGAACAGTTAAAGTATTTTAAGTTATAAAATACCTAATGATCCACAGATTTTGTACCTAGGCCTACTACCCACAGAAGTAATTCATGGTGAGGACATTTACCTGTTTAAAGTGATGATAATGGCCTGCACGAAAGTTATTACAAGAAACTGGCTTCAAAGTAATCCTTTGAGATTGAAGCAATGGCGAGATGTCATGGAGGAAATTTCCACAATGAAAAAAACAACTTATTACTCAAGACTTGAAGCACATAAATTCGAACAACGATGGAAGAAATGAAATCTTTATGAGGCTTGACCAAACGCAGACATTCTTTGATATTAGTTTTTGTTCTTTACGTTTGTTCTCACTCACGCTTATTTTTTTCTTTTAGTCCCTTCATTTTTTGTAAATGTCTGAGGAAAATTGAAAAATAAAGTAAAAAAAGAACTATTTTACAATTGGCAACAAGTCGCTAACATGACTGGGTATGAAAGAGCAAAGTTTCTAAGAAGTAAAGGTGGACAGATCAATCATTTTCACAACATATGCTGCCAGATGATGTCTTTTTCAGTGAAGTCTTTACATTTTACAGCAACACAATGTTAAGCTAAACAGTGCATCTATTACAACAGCTTTGTGGTAGAAGAGACCAGGTGTTTAACTGACCTGCATGCGCGCCACACCTTTCACCACCTAAAAACATTGGGATCATCACAAAACAAAAAAATACAAGGGGAAGCTAAAAGCTTGTAATGGCCTCTCTCTAAGAAGCAAAGACAGCAAAAACTGGTAGATTTTTCCCAAAACCCATTTTAATGTCATTTTGGTTGAACACAAGCTTTTCAAGATTGTCTAGATTACATAAATTGATATAAAAGGCACAAAAAATGCATTGCAGAGTTCATCCTTAGATAGCACACAGTTTTATATTCAGGTGATTTTTCAAGTGTTTCCCTCGTTCAATCTTTAACATACAGCCTGGACATACATACTAAACCCCGGTTATTATCATGCTTATTAGAGATTAAATGAAAATTGATTTCTTTTAATTGCTTTCTACATTTCTATATATATATCTGTACAGGTTTATTTTTTGGATTTACAAAAGTTTAAAATACATGCTTTACCTGTAAATTATACAAGCAATGCTGTACAATCATATAGTGATAGAAAAAAATGCTTACATATATTGTACATGTGAAAGACACTCACGGATCATCACACTGAACAAATATTGTGAGCTCTTCGGTCATCTTTTCCTTATCTACAATCTCTTTATATTACAAAACTGTTGAAGGAACATTCAGGTACATTTTAATATTCTGTTCTTGCTCTCTTATGGCTAGAGTCAAAGAAAAGATGGGTGCCTTGAAGCGTAGCTTAGAGCAAAAACGAGAAGCAAAGGGTGACGTGTAAGCCTAGCTCCATCAAAAGAGAAACAGTTTCTGTCTCCTACAACGCCAAAGCTGTCTCGATTCAAATGCTGACTTAAATTAATGTATTAATTTATTTATTTTAGTAGCAGTAGTAGTATTTTCATAGTATTCTTTTTCAGACTTTTTCCCTCTGATCGCTAGGGGAAAAAAAACGCATATTCCACCAACCAGTTGGTGAATGTTCGCTGGCTATTACTAGTTGAAATTGGTCGCAAAGAGCACCAATTTCTGCACCAAAAAACTCAGATTGGTGTAGTTACCCATAGTTTGCATGGAAGATGCAGATTTGTCTGCAAACTCTTGCTAGCTAGCTACCAAGCAGTGAAACAGCTGCAGTGAAATTGAAAAAGTGCAAAGCAAACAAAAAACTTAAACTGTTCACCTTCAAAGGAAAAGTTGTGCTTTACTTCCAGAACCAATGTTTTAAAAGTCCCAACTTTTAATTCGAAGCCAAACAGTTACTGTTTCATGTTTGGTTGGAATTTCACAGTTTCACCATCACTGAGCAAGTAGTTAGGAAGATCCTTCCTTCCTTGCCAACTACGGGCAACTGCAACAGTCTGCTAGTGTCCAAGGCAACTGCACAATTGATTAACTTCAACCGGCAACAGCAAGCAATCTCCTGCAGCTACACACCAGCCTCACTTAGAATAGAGATTTTTAAAAACTATTAAGCAGACACATGCAGGAACTGAGCTTGCAGTATCCCCTTGCTTCTAGCTTTTGTGCCAAGCTAGGCTAATTGTTTTGATGTCTATTTTATCTGATAGCAATGACTAACAAGATCCATTTCATCTGATCGACAAATCTATGAAAGTGGAATAGTGCTGAAATATACCAATTGGACACCAGTGTATACCTTTCTCTATATATATTCAATTTCTTTGTTAGTCCTTAAAGAATAATAGGAAGACATTAAATATGCAAAAGTATGTATGTATATCTGGAAGGACATATCTCTTTATTTGTTTTATAATTTTTTGTGAATCATGTCACATTTTCTATGCTAGACCTTAACAGTTTTAATATATTTTACTCAATCCACTAATGGATTTACAACTGCTGTAATTTTACGTTATGAAACAGTTATTCTTCCCATTAATAATAATTTTAAAAATGTGGAGTTTTCATAACAAAAACCCGCTCTAATTCTAACCAACTAAAGTTGGTGAGCAATATAAACCCCATAATATACATATGGTTAATCGCAGGTTGTTCCTCCAATAATTAGAGAACACCTTAAATATATTTTCACATAATCAGTCAAAATCACTCAAATCAAAAAGACTTGAGATAATTCTTTGCATTCTGTAGCTGTCAAGATTTTTAAAAAATCTCCTGCAATTTCTTTCTTCATCATAATAAAGTCAGTTAAGAGCACAACGCGTCTGATCCGTGAGTATCTCGTGTAGATGTGAATTATTTACAGAACAATCCCAGACTTTTTTAGTCAGAGGTGTATACATAATTACTTTACAGTTCTGTTTTTAGTCATTTTACAGTTGGCAATGCATGTTGTTCAGACAGCAGATCTCATGCAAAGAATGGACACAGTTGGCAAACATTTTTGGTACAAGATGACACCTGTTGCAGATCACTCTTTTGGACTTGAGGTGTTATTAGTAGAATAAGCACACACTGACATATTTCTACTCCCTGTTTGTAACCAAATGTAGCATTACCTTAATGGTGATACAGGATTGTATTAGTGACAATCCTGTGTGGTGGTTAAATCATTTTGCTGGCATGCAAAATAAAGTTCAAAGTTAGCAGCTAGTCCCCTTCATACATTCTTAAAATGTTTATGTTGTAATGCTATGGCAATATAAAATATACAGGGTGTCCTGAACTCAGTGTGAAGCAGCATGAAAGAAAACTCAGTCTTCCCATCAGGCTGGATCTGAATAACTGTCGGCACAGAGATAATGCCTCAAATAGAAGCTAAATAAAAGCGCAAGTGGTGTGTATTTAGTTAATGTAGCCCTTTGTAGCCCTGACATTGCCCCAGCATGTCTTTCATTGCACAACATGGCCATCTAATCTAATGTTATGTAGCCATATTTAAGACTAAAAAGAAAGTTGTTCTTTAACAGCAGCATACAACAGACTCTATTATATGAGCCAAGATGTGAATAAAGTAGAGGGTTTCAGGAGGAAAGACATATATACTGAATGTCTTTCCTCCTGAAACCCTCTACTTTATTCACATCTGGTTGGTCAGTTAGCCTCTTAGGGTACCCCAAATAAGGTTTAAAATACTTAGGACTGTACACCATTTTACTTAGAACTCAGAAACCTTCTTGGATGAGAGGTGAAACATCTTCACAAAACTTTAAGACTTCCACTTGCTTTCTTTCCAAGCTCTTTAGACTACCATGACCATGACGACTGAAAACCTACACAGACACATTGAGAAGACCAATATTTCTGAGCTTCCGGTGAAGCCAGCAGATATCTGGATAACTGATATTTGTGATGGTTAAATAGCCAATAAAAAGTTGCATTATTGTCAGATAAAAGCTGATGATAGTAACAAATGTGTTCCACCACTCTTGGTATCATCACAGACTTATTGCTTGCAGACCTGGTTGAGACTGAATGCTACTCAAACTCAAACATGTTTTTATCTCTGGTTAGTCAACATATCTTTCCAATGTTGAACCATTTCAATTTCCCAACAAAAAATCCCCCAAAATTCAGATTAAAGCACCTCTTCGTCAATCATATATGCGCTGAAACACACCCTGGCACTGACCTTATAATGTAACTGATAATGTTGCATTGTATCATGTTTGTTTAGAGGAAAAAGTGGACCTTTGCATTTTTAAAAAGAAAAATCCCTTATTCTGCTCTACTGGATCTATTATAGGTGCAAAAAATTAAAAAAGCACCGCTGGCCCTGCAGGCGGTCTTTTATGCTTCAAGATTGGGTCCTCTATCAGAGGCCTGGGAGCTTGAGGGTCCTGCACAGTATCTTTGCTGTTCCTAGGACTGCACTTTTCAGGACAGAGATCTCTGATGTCGTTCCTGGGATCTGTGGTTCCTGGGAACCACTCACCCAGTTTAGGGGTAAATGCCCTAAACACTCCAGTTATCACAGGACCACTGTTGCCTTCACCATCCACATTTTCTCTTGCTCTTCTCTTAGCCATTGGTATTTCTCAATTTGACTTGGTGAACTTATATGTATCATTATGAACTTCTTCCTCTGCTTGTCCACTACTATGTTTGGTTGGTTAGCCATAAGCAGTTTGTCCGTCTGTATCTGGAAGTCCCACAGGATCTTAGATTGGTCATTACACCCCTAGTTACGATATTCCATGTATGCCCTGCCTGCTAGTATTTTCCACCCTGCTGTAATGTGCCTGATTGTCTTAGGGGCATCCCTACACAGCCTGCACCTGGGGTCTTGCCTTGTGTTGTAGACCCCAGCCTCTATCAATCTTAAAGCTTGTACCTACACTGCCATGATTAGTACCTCTGTTCATTCCAGCTTTGTCCAGCCATTGGATTTCTCAATATCAGCCACTTCTTCTATCTGCCAGTGGCACATGCTGTGCAGGGGCCTGTTATTCCATGATGGTTCCTCTTCTTGCTCCCCTTATTTCTCGGGTTTCTGCTGCCTGAGGTATTCACTAAGCACACAATCGGTTGTGACCATCTTCCTGATGTACTCCTTGGTCTCCTTTCTTCTGTTTATTGTACAGTCTTGGCGAGCTGGACTTCTGGTGAAACCCTCAATGTATGGTAAGGAGCTTTCTTGTCTTGATGTTAGTGGCTTCTATCTCCTTCTTTGGTCAGCTTATTATCCCAGCAGGGTATTTTACAACTGGCAGGGTGGTGGTATTGATTGCTTGGATCTTGTTCTTCCCATTCAGCTTCTCTTAATCTCTGCAGGTATTTGGTGCCTGCGGCTTTCCTGGCAGCCTCTTCGTGGTTGCAGGTGGGATTGCAAGGTACTTGCACCTATCCTCAATGTCTGTATGCTGCCTTCTGGTAGCGTGGTCCCCTGAGTTCTGACTACTTCTCAGGTGGTAGAGCAGGTCACCTACTAACCAGAAGTTTGGTGGTTCAATCCCAGTCTGCTCCAGTCTGCATGCCAAATATCCTTGGGCAAGATACTAACCCCATGCTGCTCTCTGATGCATCCATCAGAGTATGAAATCTTGTGAATGTTAGACAGAAAGCACTTAGAAAGAGCAAAGAAAAAAGTGCTTGTGTGACTGGGTGAATGAGGCAAGTTGTGTAAAGCGCATTGAGTGCACAGAGTAGAAAAGCACTATATAAGAATCAGTCCATTCACCATTTACTTTCCCTCTCTTTGCTGCCATTCAACTATGACATTCCGATGTTGGTGTGGATCAGCGAATCAAGGTCTTATTCTCTCCTGCCATGTGGCTTGATGTTATCCATGTACAGGAAGTGGCTGACATTGCTTGATTCTGTAGTTGGTATCTGTAGCCAGTCTTGTTAATGATCTGGCTGAGGGGGTTTCACACCTATGCAGAATAACAGTGGGGACAGAGCACCTCCTTGGTAAATACCACACTTAATAGTGGCTTGTGCAATTGGATTGAAGTTGGCCTCTAGTGTTGTTTGCCACATCCCCATTGAATTCCTGATAAAGGCTCTTAGGGTCCTGTTGACCTTGTACAGTTCTCTGCATTCCATGATCCATGTGTCAAGCATTGTCATAGGCGGTGCACAGATTGGTCAGTCTGGTCTTAAGTGACTTTAATGACTGCTCTATCAAGCAGGAGCTGGTGTTCTGCACCTGTGGTGTTTCTTCCAATTTCTTTCTGGGGCCCCGCTCATATACTGAGCCATGTGCCTGTTCATCTTCGCTGCTATGATAACTGACAAGAGTTTCCATAAGGCAGGTTATTGGTCAGTAGTTGTACGTAGTTGGGGATTAGGACTGTCCGGCCTTCGGTTAGCCATTCTGGGTGTGTCTCATCCATAAACAGCAACTTCATTTGTGCTGCCAAGCGCTCATGGAGTGCAATTAGCTTCTTTAGCCAGTAAGTGTCAGGGTCTAGTGCTGTCAAGCTCTTCATCCCTGAGACTCTTTCTTGGATGTCTGCCACTGTGATAGTTAGTGGAAATTGTTCAAGGTTGCTGTGGCCTGCTCTTAGATCCACGAACCACTGAGGATTGTTATTATTTGTTGCATTTTTCTCCCATATGATCTTCCAGTTTTGCTGCGTCTCCAGACTTGGTGGGGCTGTTTCCATATTGTTCCCTTGTCACTAAGAGTATACCTTGGATGGTTCAGTAGAGAACATCCAGTTTATTCTCCTGGGTTCTATCTCTCTGGTATACCCCTTCAGGCAGTTCGCCAAGTAACCTTAGGTGTAGGTGTGATATCTATCTATGTGTCTATTTACATCAGTACTTCCAACAGAAACCCAACATACAATACATAAAATAAATCTTTTTGAATATATTTTAAACTAACGATAAATATAACAGGATTGACTGCATCCTCTGGAAGACCTGGATTTAACTCAAACACAAACAAGTTTACAAATTTAAATGTAGAATTTAAAACATTTAAAAATTTGAATGAATCTGTTTGAATGATCATGAGGTTATGACAAATAGATGTTAACATATTTCAGTAAAGGGCTCACTGACTGGCACTGTTGTGTAACGCCCCAATTTCATTCCACACAAGCACACAAATGCAAATAGCAATGCCGGATGCATTCCATGGAAATCTGCAACCTCAGTGAGTGTACTCAAATTGTGCTCAACAGAAAAAGGAAAAGATAAAAGAAAATCACAGATATGTTGTGCAAAACAAGATGGTAAATGGCCTGTATTTGTATAGCGCTTCAAGATTCTGTACAACTGATGAGCATGATTGTTTTGATAGAACAATACATCCAAACACATTCTGTTTAGCTCAGTTTGTCAGCATTTGTGTACTTGAATGGATCCCGATCATCTTAAAATATGTATTATGTTCAAGGAGTGTCAAACAAGAGCTACAGTAAATACTTCACAAACTGACATGTAATTTTAAATGTTCCAAATGTAAGTTCACTTCTTTTACAGTCCTCTCATACTAATGAGAATTCAATAGAAAAAATTGCAAAAGGTAAATTTAAAAATGTCTTAAAACAGGCTTCAACTTTGTTAGGTCCTATCTGGCAGCCTTCTTCAGCCCTATACATTTTCCAGTTAAGAGGTGGCCCTTAACAGCAAAGAAAACATTTCAGAAAATTATCTCTTTCAAATAAACTTTTTAGCTTATTACAACTTTAAATAAGACTATAAACTATAAATAATAAATCTATTCAAGAAGGAAAAAAAATAAATTTTTTTTGTCTTTTTTCATTATTTTTCCTTGTTTTGAAAAGGAATCTTTTTATTTTCTTAGGCAGAATGTTGTCTTTATTGCAAATTTGTTTACCATGTAGTGGTATAGTTGTTAATTTGTTATATGAATTAATATAAAAAAACGTGATTTTATACATTTGTAAATTTGTCATTGGTGTTAATTGTATGTTCATTTATGACATGCCAGTGTATGTTGGTTTCTTTCACTAATTAGTTTGAATTTATTTAGTAACTTTTTTTTTTGTGAAATATTTTTCTTTTAGGGACACTGTACTTCTTGGTGTCAGTAACAGTTTTTTCTTCAAAAAGGTGTAATTAGAGGTTAATGCTGAATTCTTTTTCACACCTTGAGAAAGACTTTTATCACATACCCCTCTCTCTTCACAAACAGAGTTTAATGAAGCAGAAGCAGAGTGAGATGTTTGGGTGATGGTGAAGACGTTTTGCGACACTGTGAAGTCTGGGTGCAAAACCTTGGTGGAATAACCTGCCATCGTTGATAATCACACTTTCGCTTTAGCAGAAAAGAATTGAAATAAATAAATGCACAGATACTGTAAAGTTTAACAGTCTGTTTGCAGCCTCACTCTGTTTCACGCTCCTCTTCTTCATAGAAGCAAGAAGGACGTATTCAGTGTCACATTATTCACATCAGTCTGCCAGATCTGTGGCATGTGCAACATCAGGTTTGTAGAGGCTTGTTAGAGTTTATTGCATGGAAAATATTCCCATCTTGACCATTTTTCTTCTTTTTTTCTGTTCCTCTTCTTACAGTTGATAGAGCTACGTGATTGTGAATGTGTGTGTGATACTAAGTGTTTACCAGCTTAGCAGTGCTGCTGTCTGCCAGTAATATGGCTTGTTCTGTTTCATGACCATGTCTGGCTTTTAGTGTGCTGTTTTTATTATGTCTGATTTATTTATGTGTACATTCATAAGAATATTTGTATATGCAGAGCTGGCCAGAAGTATTTAATATGCCAAATACGAAGGCAAAGCTGTGTTTTATTTTGGTATTAATAGGTATACTCCTTGTTTTGACACAAGTCAAATGCCAAATGTCTTCCCAGCTCACCAGTGATGCTTTGTAATTCAAAACAATTGACACACTTTATAATTTAAGGGCCTTTTGAAGCATTCTACACATAATTAGGGCCAATGAAATATCAAAGATTTATGGATAAATACTAATAAAATAATAAGTATTTTAATAGTTGGTACTCTTAATCAGAGCAAACGCACAGGAGATTATCTTGACTGCGAAACACAAATGGTGGAACATGTAGTGGAACGAAAGGAAGCGAGAGGCCAAACTGCACCGGGCCCCAAATTGGTGTGACCAACCCTGCATACAGTATGTGTGTATTGTGTATCTGTATACTTAACACATACGTGTTAATTTAATATGTGTTTGAGTCCATCTCTCAGCTGTTGTTCTTGTTCATGAGCTTAGCTAACACGTGCTGCAGCTGTGCCCTCGACATATTCAGAACAGAGTGTCTGCTCCGTGGGCTGCCAGGTGTCGGCAGAGTGCCAGCATGCCGGCGGCGGGTTGAAGTAGTAGTGGCGGTGACGTGTGCTGGGCTGCTCTCAGCTGAGCGGCTCCTCTGGATAAAGCTCCCTCCTCCATGAGGATACTGCTCTGTCTCAAGGGTGGAGGAAGAAAAGACATAGGAGGCCAGCCTCCTCAGTTGGTTGGGCCGTGGTTGGTGCCTGTCCTCCTCCAACTGCAAACAGATCAACCAGAAAGAGGGAGGTGAGGTTAAAAAAGTTTAAATTAATTATTTATTAAAAACCCCCCAATAAATTTCAGATTTTCTTACAGCTACAACCCAACATTGGTTTGACTTCCTGCCCTTTTCTCCTACCCCTCCATGACGTTAGACAGGAGAAAGCTGATTGATGCTCACTTCTGTCAAAAGCCCTCAGCTTAAATGTTGTGAGAATAGGTGCTTGGGGAGAGAAGCTGGTGGAGTGCTGGTGTAAACCTGGCACTCTATCTTAAGTTACAGTTATTAGAAACTATTTAGAAGCTATTAAAAACTTAACTGGACAGTTACACCAATTGACTAGCTTTTTGGATCAAACTAGCATCCCTCTGACTGGGAAAATGACGATGAAGACACTTTCCCCGACAAAGCACTTAAAAGGACACAAAGGCACCAGCACAAGCGCTGCACATACTGTATCTCACTAGTCTGGTCAGTTTGAGCTTTTGATTTCTGAATGAAAAATTACCATTGGAGGTACAAAAAGAAACAGGGAACACAAAAAAAGAGATGAGTCATCAAGCACACAAAACACAAACACACAATGGAGGGAAAAAGGGAGGAAATATGTTTGAAGAGAAGAAAAAGGAAGAGGAAGAACAGAAATTCAGTGAGAGAACAGAGGTAAAGGACTATTCCTAAACTGTGCTTACCCCGAAACATCACTTTATTTCTTCTTGTGTTGTCCCAATGGCACCCTCGCTCTTTTCTTTGTCTCCTCAGATGAGTCAAACTTGACATACTGTGTACTTTTAAAGCGATAGGTTGGGGGCAAAGGCATCAGTAGTTATGTGGGAGCGGGAAAAAGAATTGACGCAGAAAAGACAATGGCAGTCCTCGATGGTTGGCAGCAGACAAGCTTGCTTTGAGTCTAGAGATGACAATTGTCGCGAAAACAAAGGAAAGTCAAAGAAGAGCTCACTAGAAAAGCGCTAAAATTAATTTGTGCATACGAATTTTCCACTGACACGGGCTTAAACGGTATCCTGTTTAACTGCAGATAAAGTGAAATTTCAGTGATGATGTTGCACGTCCAGCCTGTAAACAGCAGCCACCAAGTATGGAGGACCAAACCTGACCTATTTTTAAATAAATAATGGACAACTCAAATGGTCACAAATTTGTAATTCAACTAAAAAATCAAACGTAGATTTAAATTAATATAAAATCACATCCATGAAGAAAATCCTGCTAAGGAAAATGAATATGATGTGAAAATACAAAGTGAGCTTAATGTGAAATTCAGTGATTCCACATTAGTTTTCCACATAACCGGCTCTTCGTACGCAGAATCCAGTTGTTTCAGTTTTTCCTCTAAGGAGAACCAAGCAGTTGTTGCGCTCACCTCCCCACCCCCCAACCCCATCCCCCCACCTCTTCCTCTAGTTCTATAGTGCCATTTGCAGGACATTAACATTGAAATTATTCTTGAGAAATTCCCAAGCACACACAAACACACACACGCACAATTAAGAATCCTGTCTCGTGAAAAGTTCTTGGTTTTCAGAAAATGAACCCATTAGATGATCCCATGACATTTCTTCTAGCCCAGGGGTCTCGAACTCCAGTCCTCGAGGCCCAGTGTCCTGAAACTTTTCCATGTGTCCCTGTAGAAACACACCTGAATAAAATTAGTAGGTCATTAGCAAGAGAATAGAACTTGACTGCATGCTGAAGTGGCAACCCCTAACCCTACTCAAGTAAATTTAAGCAAATGTAAGTGTTTGGAAAAATGTACTTCTTAAAGTACTTTTATTGCACCATGTTCATTCACTCATGAGCTGCTGTAACATGAATAAAAGGGCTGAACTGCCACCTCAACATGCAATCGAGTTCTATAGAGTCTTGCTAATGACCTACTAATTGTATTCAGGTGTGTTGCAAGAGGGACACATGGAAAAGTTTCAGGACACCGGCCCTTGAGGACTGGAGTTCGAGACCCCAAAACAGAGCGTCTTATAGAAGCAGAGTTTCTCAGGA
>VUQG01036348.1:0-10128 GCA_015106755.1 Etia nguti
AAAAAGGTCAAATTTTTTTTTTTTTTTTTTTTTTTTTTTTTTTTTTTTACCTTAGTCCAGTCTACTCATTTTGCTGCAAATGTCTCAGACAAACCTAAAATGTGTCTCCCTGCAGGGGAATGAGTGCTGTCTGCATCTACACAATAGGAGACATCGACAAAATCTTCACAAACTCCCCATTCAAAGGCTACACAAAAGCTGAGATGGACAGACCAAGGACGGTATGGAATATTCAAATTGGTCTGAAGTGAAAAATGTAATAACTGGTTTCATCACAAAAAGATTCCTGCCTTTTTGGGGGGGGCGGGAGTATATAGACAAGAAAAGAATAATCCTTTAATATAATTTAAACCAAGTGGTTAAAGTGTAGTCACTGAGGCTTTTAAATATTTTCTTTCAGCTTTAAGATAAAGACTGGACTCATTAAAAGACTAAATTAAAAGGTTTTAAATGTGTTTATAAAACAGTCACTTGGAAACTGAAAAAGTAAACCAGAGACAGGTTTACAGGCTTATTGACCAGTCATCTGGTGTTCGGCTATTCTAAGTTAAGCACTTCATTTCTTCAGTGCGTTGATGATAGCACCAAGCTTCCAGTGGACATCCTGAAGAAGACTGACAGGACTTCAGAGATGGAGCAGTTGGTTCATCCTGTGGGCAGCTCTGGCCTTCTTCTCTTCAATCACCAGAGCTATACTCACATCCATGTTGACAGTTCACCAAATAGCAGAAGCAATGATGAAGCTGTTATCTTCTTAACTTTAAGTGAGTAATAAATAATTTGAAGTAGGACGCACTAAATGTGTTTCTGTACATTTCAGGATAAGTTGAAACAGAAGGTAATATTTAGTTAGTTACTATTTAGTTACTCTGTACTAATATATGACTGGAAACGACAACAGGTAGCGTGTTTAGAAAAGTCATCATATTTAGTATCATCCCTCCTCTTTTTTGTGGTTTTCCATAGACAATGGAGGGATTCATAAAGTGCTGCACAATGAAAGTCACACCTTTGTCATCGCTGAGTATCGACCATTCTACCACGAAGCACACATCTTCAGCCTCATCCTTCACCAATCTTCTGTGAGTAACAATGATGCCTACAAAACTTTTGTCCCCACCAACCACGAAACTGTTGATACTTTATCCCAAAAGGTTGATTGTCTTCATCTGGACGTAGCATTTTCAGTGGGAGAAATGTTTCTTCACTCATCCAAGTAACTTCTTCAGTCTCAGCTGACTGCAGGATTCCCCAACCTTATAAACAGTTCATTGCACAATGACTGAAACTCACACCACTGAAGAAGTCACTTAGATGAGTGATGAAACATTTCTCCCACTGGAAACGCTACATCCAGATGAACAGAATCAACCTTTTGGGATTTACTTACCTAGATGATTGAGCATGCATCAAGACAGGTTGATACTTTAATGATGGGAAATAATTGTTTTAGTCAACTAAAGGAAAATTATGAACCTTATAAAGAGAAGCATTTTACTTACATCTTTATATGTAAGTTATGTGCTTATATTAACTTTTTTTTTTTTTCATTTTTACTAGTAGGCCTTTAGCAATAAGAAAACTTTTTTATCATTACAGAAAAAGCTGTATGTGAATATTGGAAGTGAACTGGTCCAACTTGATGTAGCGAACTGTTCCCAGTATGGAAACGCCTGCCAGGACTGTATGTTATCCAGAGATCCCTACTGTGGCTGGGATGGCACCCACTGCACCCCTGATACAAAGTAAGACTTTATGTACCTGCAGACCTGTGACCTGTGAACAATAACTGTTGAACCAACAATTAAATCACACACCCTTAAGTTTTATCTAATTGTAAACAAACCCAAGACATATATAGTTGTTGTTCCTCACCACATTCAAAGTCTAACAGTTGTATTAAATGTTATTCATTCCTTATACATCAACAGAAATATTAAATTGTTAATTTCTTAGTGCCTCCAGCCAAACGACTGATATTTAGGAGCTTACGCTATAGTGAAGTGTCCATCCATCCATCTGTCCACAATTCACAATTACTACTGCCTCTGACGTATTGGTCAGATTTAACTTGCACATAATGACCAATAACCTGTGAATTGTGATGGCGATTAGTTTGATGAACTACTACATTACTGATTGTTCACATTTATATTCATATTTTACAAGTTATCACCTATATTTTCTCTTTTTGCTGCTTACTGCTGCTGCTGATTAACAGCCAAAATAACTTGAAATCACTGGCAGAAATGTCTATTTGAATCAGTATTAATAAAAAAATGTAACTAATGAACTATAAATTAACTAGAAAATAGAGTGCTTTCATAGCCTCATTTACACCCTTCGCGCATCCTTTTTTCATCATCGTGTTGATGATACAGTGTTGCAGTGGTTAGCACTGTTGTCTTACAGCAGTAGGGTCCTGGATTTGAATCCAGTGCATGTTCTCCCGCTGCCTGCATTGGTTCTCTCTGCTTCTTCCCAACAGTCCACAGTGTTAGGTGCATGTTAAGTTCATTTGTGATTCTAAATTGGCTTCAGTGTCTAAAAGTTTGGTACTGTGCAAGTTTGTTGTATTTATTATTATTATTTTTATTTTCATGTTCAATAGCTTTTCATTGAAGATGTGTTTGGCGAGATACTTTATAAAGACAATTTAATTTTTAAATTAATAGGATAGAGTTTTTGTGAGTTTCTCTAAGTTGTTTATTTCTTAAATCCATGTTAAGGATCATGGTTGCATACTTCCTCATTTAGACATGCATCGTCCTTTACAGGGGGAGATGGCATGATCCAGCAACTAGGAACCTTGGCATCTGTGGAGACCACACTACACAAGGTTTTTAAATTCAGGCACCTGCACAAGCAATTTAAAACCTGAAAGCTCCAAAATCTGTACGGTACCCCAAGCCATCTGTGTTAAAAGATGCTGCCAGGTATAAGATTAATTTTAAAGTGTTCAGTATGAAATAGGTCACACTATTCCTCCTTGTGCAAAGAGAATCACATGATAGGGGTAACTTGAAAGCAAGATTTGAGTCTTCTGAGGATTATATTGTATCTATCTCTGTATGCCATAACCTCTGCCTCAGTCTTATCAGTGCCATGCCTACTCTCTGGTAAAATGCTTTTTTTTCATGTTAATATCTTATCAACATCTAAAAGGCATATTTTACTTAGATGCTAAAATATTTCTGGTTCTGCAGTCCCTCATTTTATTCCAAACTGAAAACCAAAATGTTTTCATTACACATTTGAGCAATTTCTTTTTTAGGTCTGCAAAATCTGATAGCATGTCCATTGCCTCCTAAAAGCAGTTCCATTCATTTTTCCTAGGAGCTTACTACATTCACTTGTGAGTAGAAATAAGGAGGGGAAAAAAAAGCTAAATGGACATTCTTGTGTTCTTTCCACAGAATTTACAAGTCCCATTCCAAATCCAGAAAAGAATGAAGTCAGACTTCACACAAAGCATTTTCTGCGGTGCCCAATGTCATCCCGTCATGCTCAGTACAGTTGGCAGCACCTTCAAAATTCCTCATCTTGCATCTGGAAGTCAGATCAGTGCCTTTATTTGATTAACAGCATGGGACCTGAGCAAGAAGGAACTCACACCTGTGCATCAGAGGAAATGGGTTACAGGAAAATCTTGGCACAGTACCAACTACAGCTCCAGGAACTACAGGAGAGCAAGGCGGTGGGCCAACAGTTAAACCCAATCATCTGGGGTTGTCTAATGGTGGTTCTGATTCAGAGTTTCTCATGTTAAAGCCTCAGAGTGGTTGTATTATTTTGTCATATATTATAAAATCTTAAATTCGCAAATGAATGACCATAAGTCCCTATAGTTTCCTCCTTTTACTAACAAAATTAACAAAATTAAATCACTACATTTCTGATACATGTTTAAGCATGTACAGTAGCTGGGGTTCAGAAGGTAAAGGAAGTCATTCACTATGGAGGGTGGATGTTCAGTTTCTTCAGTTCACAATGTCCTTGGGAAAGTCACTGCTCCCCAAATTCCCACCAGTCATCAGTCAGAAAGTGTGAGATAAATACAAACCATTGTAGATGTAGAATAAATTTGTGTAAATGGCTGAAATTTAATGGAAGTTATTTTGTGGTTCAGATTTTAAAGGTTAAGGCTCAGGTTTTGAAATGCTGGATTTTTTTTTTTTTTTAACCCAGAGCAATTTTATTATTTCACTGTTAATCCATTGTGTATTGTATGCTGACAGATAGAGGATAATAGTGTTGCAATAAGATATTTTATTTCCATTCTTTCACAGGAAAGGATGGAAATACAAGATGCAAAATGCATCTTGCAAGACCATTATAGAAGTGTCTTGCATCTATTTCTAGTAATGTGAAATTCTGTCAGAAAGTAAGTGGCACACTTTGTGGTCATGTCTACTGGCTCAAGCAATTAGTTTAAGATGTCTCGGCCGGTTTCTTTTTGTCAAGATTTTGGTTAATAAAGGCAAAAAAAAACATTTAACTAACTTTTCAAGTTGTGCTTGTGTTATTGTTCTCCCCCTGAAGGGAAGGGACTCTGTAACGGGTTCTGTTTGTTTGTCTGTTTGTTAGCAGTCCAGTGTCCACAGTTTCTAAGACGTCATTTCAAATTTTGTGTGATGGTAGAGACCAATAACAGTTCAAGCTGATTAAATTTGAGTGAAAATCGGGTCGAGGTCACACAAAATGTGAAAATCAGTCAAATCTTTATATTACCCACATTTTTTTATGGATCGTCTTCAAACTTCACAACAATATACTAGGCCTTGGGGGACATGAGTATCTATTTTGGCTAAGTATTTGGCCTTGACTTTCATTTTAGCACCCGAGGTCAAAGTCCATATAGGCTACGTGATTATATGATATATGTATGTATATATTTATGTATATCTAATATGTGTGACATGTAAACCGGAAAAGTCTCTAATGCTAGTACCCAGCAATGAACAATTACAAACACTCAGCTAATATGAGCCTACATTATGAGCCTCAGGTCACCAGTCAGACATGCATTATCATCATTATCATCATCACCTTTATTTATAAAGCACTTTAAAACAACCACAGCTGACACAAAGTGCCGTACATTGGAACTATATCAGTTAAACTCTGGTCTGTGGTCTTTTGCGCTCTCTACTGGCATACTTGAGGGAGTGGTTTTAGACTTGACAATAAGTGCTTTTGTTCAGAAAGACTGAGCCCACGTGCTGGTAACACTTTAGTCACAGCTCTTGTGCGGAGAAACCAGAAAAACTAATTTTATATTTTGTGTGGCTGTGATCAAATTCAAATATTTTTCAAAAAAAGGTAAAATGTCTCAGTTTAAACATGTTTTATTGTAAATAAACTAGGGCATTATGAGATATGCAATTCATTGCTTTTTTCTTTTTTTTTTTACATTTTACACAGAGTTCTAATTTCCCTTTTTTTTGGACAGAGGTTGTGTTCAGTAGGGAGGCTAATCAGTTTTGAAAGTGATGCTTTTTGCACCTTTTAAGGGTTAGCAGTTTTAAACATGAAATGATAAATATGAGGACACTGTTAAAAAGTTATATTGTTAAAGTACTAACTGAACTGGACAACTAAAAATGTTCTCTGTACATATTATGCAGTTTTGTTTGTTTGTTTGATTTCGTGGTTGAGGATGTATTCAGATACTGATGCTTCACGTTGACCCCTACTGGATCTTCTCACCCCTAAGAGAACTTTGCCCTTCATCATCATCATCATAATCATCATCAAATCATCTCTAACTCTCCTCACAGTGTTAATCGACTTCATTTAGTGGAACGTGGATGGACAGTAAGTTTCTGCATGGGTCATGGTAGGAACTTGAGAGAACAAGTGAAACCGAACAGAGAAATGATTGATTCCACCTTCTGGTTTTGTATCGTGATATGCAGCTTTATTTGGGACTTTAATGTTTTTATGTTGTCCATCAATTTTCTTCTCTCATTTAATTCAGGGGTTGTCCTTTGCCTTGATGCTGAGTCTTTCCGTGGCAGTTATCTAAAATCAAATGTGTAACTATGCCACGCTTTGGGAGAATTACTAGATGCTTCAAGTTGAGAGATAAGGAAACCTTCCTTAACTGCCCTCTCACACACAGAACAACATCTTGCTTCCTGACAGTTTGCCATGACTCAGTATTTTTACTTCCTTTTTGAAGCTAGCCCTTTGTGCCAATTTTACAAGCATTCGACTTCTGTTTTTCCTGTCTTTGACACGTTATTTTTCTATTTTGGCAAGTTGTTGAATCTACTTCTATTGCTGTATGCTATTTTAAGAATCCTTTAAGACTTTTCCAGAAATGTGACTCTTTCACTACTTTTATTCATAGTTCTTGTCTCATTCTGACCTCAGAATCGCCCACCAGATGCTTTGGAGTAGACTTTGATTATTTGACTCACAAACTCTTTTTCCCACTCAGGTCCAGAAAGCCAGTTTGAACAGAACAGCTCTGTAACAATGAGGCTTCTAGAGTTGCTTGATTAATGTCGATCTAGTACCACTGTGCTGTACCAGCTGATTCTCTGATTCTTTTGAGTCGATCGTTCTTTTATGACATTACATAGTCCTTCTTGAATTTGAGACTTTCTTCTACTTTCCCTTTCAGTTGCTTGAGCTACACCAAAACCACCTGCTTATTTTGTACATTTTATATATTTTTTCAGTAAATACTGTCCATATGTATATAGTGCTGCAGAAACCGTGGTTGCTGAGTGCATGTCATGAAGGGGAAGGGAATTTGTAGGTTTCCATTTGGTCAGCAGTTGTCTGCAGTGCATGTAATCCTGTCACATGCTCTTTTGCCACAAGATTTATGTCACTGAAGTCTGAGATCGAAAGTGTTCTGACACAATAACACGGATCTTTCACTTCTGACTTTTTTTTTTCACCGAACTGCTAACAAGAAAGCACCTCTTATTAAAAGTCACGCCTATTGTTAAGTCAACGGGACCACGCTATTGATTACATTCATCTGTCAATAACAAACTTCTGTGACTGTAGTAATGATCTGTACAAAAATTACTGAAAGCTAAATCAACTATAATCTGACTAAAAAGGAAGTTAACAGGGTTTTTTACATGGTAGAGCAAATGCAGGTGTTGATTCTGAAAACGAAGTATTAGTTATAGAGACTGATGTTTGATAGTAACACATCTACAAAGAACAAAACAAAACATTGGAGTCAAATTAGAAAGAACTTTTGAATGCTGACTATAAAGTGCTCCAAGCTCCAAGGGAAACTGGGCTTGCTTAGAAAAACATCATAAGTTTGTTTGTTTTTTGTTCTTTGTGAACTTTGAAACACAGCTCCACTCATGCGCTGCATTTTAAATCCACTTATTTTTACAAAATATGTAAATTTACAACAAAAAAAAAGGCTGTATATAGAAACTGTTAATTAGCCATGCTGATAATGTACCACTAAATTTAACACACAGTAGCATTATTCATAAGTATGAGTTTATTGTACCTGTTGTAAAAAAGGGAGCAGCTAAGATGCACAACAGGACATGATAAAAGAAATCATTGTATCCTGTCCAGAGCAGCTGATCTATAGCATGTGATCACGGGAGAATTTTGGAAGAGTTAAGCATTTTCACTTATCTGTCCCTCGCTATGATGTTGGTATTACAATGTTGTTTAAGCTGTTTTACAGCATAAACAAAGGGGGGAAGTGAGCTTTAGCTTTAACTTCACTCATACAGGTAAAGGTAATGAAAAACGAGTAATGTTCCAGGAGAAAAAGTGAAAATGGGATCAAACGTAAAGGTGGATATATCTGTGCTTTCTCGTTTCTTCAATTTGTGCCTCTTTTTTTTTTCTCCTTTCTCCTCCAACGTCCCCCATTTGACCTAGAAATCTGTCTCAGCTGAAGGGTCTCTCAATTTCTAAAATTATTCTGGAGTAAAGAGGACAGAGGAGACTTATCAGGCGAGTCATAGTGGAGGATCCACACGTGTATCACTGTGTGTGTGTTATAGAGTCTAGAAAGTGTGGCGCACAGCTGGAACATACAAGGAAGGAGAACTCTTCAAAGAACTTCTCGTTGGTACTCATACGCTGTTTCAGTTATTTGAAATGAGCAAACTATTTGCCCTCCATTGTTTACGTGATTGGAAAAAAGGTAAGAAATCTCTTCACATTCAAGTTATGAATTTCATAATTAAAATTAGCCATAGATATCATGAGCAGTCCTACACTGTACATCATAAAATGCAGCTGTGGGCGGGCTAAATGATTAATAAAGCAGCTGTGTCAACTTTATTATGCAACTGATAAAACTATCGCTCAGAGGGTTGGTTTATCTACTCCCCTCCTCGTGTCCTGCTCTCCGTGGGCGGGCGATACTTGGAAGAGACTCTGACTGTAAACTGCTCCCCAGCTGTCTTGCACTTCTCCAAAGTCCTGAGTGTATTTCCTCCAGATCCGATGATGTGTTCCATCGAGGTGAAGGGCAAGTAATTAGGGACGGAAATACTTTTTTTGGACAGTAATGACAAAGATGACGCTCTCATTAGTGACATATTTATTATTTTTACACCTCTATAATTTGGCTATGGGGAACGTTGATCCTTCTCCGAGGATGATATTCACAGAAAAAGGTAGAAGTGTTTTTTCTTCATTTCTGAGATACCAAATGCTAAAAAACTTACAAGGGGCTGGGAAGGGATGTTTTTCAGCACTTTAAAGTATGCAGTGAGGTGAATGAATATTTATTAAATGACTTAGTCATTAGGAAAAAATGTACAGTCAGTATTATTCAGTTCCATTAAAGTCAGAGCAGGACGGCATTCCCATGTTAACAAGACAATATTGTTATGTTGGACAGAAAGCAGCTTTGTGCCCCACAATGTTGCTTTGTTTGTCTGTTGCCATATTTTTCAACAATGAGTAGCGGTCAGAACTCACTGACAGGATGATGGTTTACAAGATTAGTGTTTCACAAACTTTCTTTCTATATTTACAAAAGAAATTAGGAAGGATATGTATAAAGAGAACTTTTAGGCATTCTCTTCTAGACAGAAATGTTCTACATGCTGTCCTTGTATCACAGTTCTTTAAATTTTCACAATAATAACAAAACTCTACTTCACCCTCCAGTGCATGTCACTGACTTCATTTAGCTAAACGCATTAGCATACTGTTATTTACAAAGTGGATAAACTTCTTATCTATGTAATTTCTTATCATATACAGACAGCTGCTTATGGTGGGTGCCCTTTTACACAACTTGGTAACATTTACAACATGCAGTCTCATTGGTTTTGTCTCCCTGGTAGAGTTCAAAAGTTAAAGAGTTGAAGAATTTTGTAACTGTGGAGTGCAATTTTTATTCCTAAGCTGGACTTTGATAACGGTTTTTGTTTGTTCTACTTTATTTTAGTCTACTTGCCATGTATTATATTTCTGTAATCTTTTCATGATGTGCTTTCTTGGGCAGGTCTCCCATGATTTTAATGCTAAGCGATGATTAAATAAAGATTTCAAAAAGTTATATCTATAGAACATTAACAGAACAACGTGATATTTTAGTAGAGTGACAGTTAGATGAAGTTGTGACTTCATCATTGATTTTTTTTTTTTTTTACCACATTTTTAAATGTGGTAAAAACAGCTTTAGTGAAGGTTACAAATGATCTTCTTATGGCCTCTGACAGTGGACTCATCTCTGTGCTTGTCCTGCTAGACCTCAGTGCAGCGTTCGATACTGTCGACCATAATATTCTATTAGAGCGATTAGAGCATGTTGTAGGTATTACAGGTATTGCACTGCAGTGGTTTGTATCATATCTATCTAATAGACTCCAATTTGTGCATGTAAATGGAGAGTCCTCTTCACACACTATGGTCAATTATGGAGTTCCACAGGGTTCAGTGCTAGGACCAATTCTGTTTACATTATACATGCTTCCCCTAGGCAGTATCATTAGAAGACATAGTATACATTTTCACTGCTATGCAGATGACACCCAACTCTATCTGTCCATGAAGCCAGATAACACACACCAATTAGTTAAACTGCAAGAATGTCTTAAAGACATAAAGACCTGGATGGCCGCTAACTTTCTGCTTCTTAATTCAGATAAAACTGAGGTTATTGTA
>VUQG01036361.1:0-15000 GCA_015106755.1 Etia nguti
TCATATGCAATATTAGTTCTTGTCAATCCCTGTCACTACATTGCGTGCCTGTCCATAAAGATATATAGACAGTGTTGTACATATATTTATATATCCACTCTGTACATAATATACATACAGTCTATTTATACATACATACATACACATATATATATCTGAGTTGGATGTCTCGAGACCGGTCTCGAGACCACTTTTACGTGGTCTTGGTCTTGTCTTGGTCTCGTCGGACTTTGGTCTTGGTCTTGGATCCCTCGGTCTTGTCTTGGTCTCGCTGTCTTGGTCTTGCTGTCTCAGATCGACATAGTGGTCAGGAGATTTGGAGTCAACAGTATCCATGACACACAACCTAACGTTCGATAATGTGTCATGTGCAAAAGCATCAGCTCTAAGAGCCATGCTTAGAGAGTGCTTTGTTGTGAATCAGAAGAGTCGACTCCCATTGAGCGAGAGCCGACTCCTCACTTAATTTCCTTTCGCTGCTCAGCTCTCACACAGTGGCTCAGCTATGCTCCAATCCCTCCATATTGTGGCCAATCACATGCAAGGATATAGGATAATATCACTATGTGAAAAACAGTGTGATATTATGAGACGCACAGTCAAGTGGAGCGTGCGTCTGTCCTTTCAGTAAATGAGTGAGACAGTAGACAGCGGTGAGGAGGGCTGTGCGAGTGCATCGTAAAAACACATAAATATGCCTGACACCCATAAACGAAGCAGCATCTGGCTGCAGTTTAAAGATTTTTTTGTCTCGGTCTTGTCTTGGTCTTGGTTTAGGCGGTCTTGACTACAAGTCTAGTCAGACGCAGATGTAAACACATCGGGCACTCTGGGACACTTCTGACACCACAGTGCCTGGCATAGACAGCATGTACTATTTAATGTCAGCACTGCAATCAGCGCTTCAGTGAGTCATCTGCTTGCACATGCAGGAATACAAGAATGATGAGGCAGCCTTGACATGAGGTTTGGCAGGTTGCCGGAAACAGTAAACACCTCAGACACGCAGATGATCACAAGAACGGGTTTACAATCAGCGACATGCTTTTTTCTTTTGACCCGGCTTGTTCACATTGAGGCATCTGTAATGATGAACGGTTTATGAGGAAGTGATGTGGGGCATGAGCACAGCTGAGCCTGGTATGATGAACCAAGGAACCTCCACTCAGGCAACTCCCTGTCACAGTATTTGGGTCACCCCTAGTCACATTAAATCTGTTTTTCAGGATTGAAACTTTAACTTGAACTGAATTTTGCATGTGTGCTGATATGTACAGTGTTATGGATGTTGCGTAGCAATTGTAAAATTATTTTAAAAAGTGAAAACAAAAAGAATCTATCCTCTTTTCAAGTTTAAGAAGAGGGGTTGCATTAGTATTGTGAGTAACAGAATTTTAAGTATAATATTTTAATATAGTGAAAAGCTTGGCAATGATAATAATTTAAAACAGTTAAATTCATATCCAAAACTACTTGTAACTGAATTTTTTTTTAAAATTTGTATCACTGTAAAAAATATATGTGAAACTGTAAAAATATAAAATTAGGAGATAAAGTATCATATCTAAAAGTTGTAGTTGTTTTTTTTTAGATTCTCACCTAGAATTTGAGTTTGCCTGCATGTGTGTGTTTGCATAGCTTTGCTCCCACATAGATCCACCATCAGTACATCAGCGCTGTCACTGGGCAATGTGGAGAGATTACTGGAGGTGATGTAGAGAGAATAGGGTGGGGTTTACTTGGTAAAAGGAGCGTCCTAAAGACGCTGAAGAATCCTTCTATACTTTAAAAGGAAAACATACATACACAGCTCTGATTACAAACCCTCTGCCTCCCCTTCTTTTCTATTGGTAACTCTTATCTCTTATGTCAACACCAATGATGATTCCTTCATCTCTGTCCCGTATAAAGGTTAATATGAGCACTGCATTAAATCGTCACATAGTCCAGTCAACGAATACTCTTCATCCTCAGCCAAACCAGCCACGTCAGGTCTAGATAGACTCACAGCTAGCTCAGTTACTCAAACAGCAAGCTGGTATCAAGATGCCTACCACCAACCGAATCATTTCGGAGACCAGGAAGCCAGAAAAAGGTGATTTTTAATATATTTTATCTAAAAATATATAACTTTTCTTCCTTTTCAAACCAAGCCTTTTAAATGACAGCATTTACATACTACAGTGATATGCTTTAAATGTACTTGCTGATGTGAACCAAACTGCATTTTCAGCAGTGAGGTGTTCTTCATCCTCACGGACAGATCCTGAGAGAACAGTTGACCAGAGTTTGTCTGTATAAAAATGTATAAAAAAATAATATTAATTTACAATACTTTCACAATTCTTTGCTTGTGTTGATGGGTTTATAATGGTATTATTCCCTGGGAGCAATGGTTTACAAACAAAAAGCATCATCTGCCTGAACCAGATGTAACCTATGGGAATGCATTTATGTATTATACTGTAAATTAAAAGAACAGCTTCGAAAATGGTCATATGTTTTCAGCCTCCACTGAACAGACACTATCTTTACAAATAGTGTTTTTACAGATCTTAACTTATCTTATAACTCGTCTGTACTTATCTTAACTAATGCAAAAAAAAGTCAAAGAATGAACAGAAACACAGTAAATGAAACAGTACCATAATTTTAAAAAAGCCAAAAAGAATACATTTATTACAGTTTCAGGAATCATCTACTATTTCTGTCTAGTCTGTTTTCTGTCACTACAATTTGCAGATATATTGCAGTGTATATATATATATTAAACCATTTAGATATGAATAAAATATTCACCATAATAAGAACAAGTATCAATTTGAAAATTGTGGATATTTGTGATAAGAACATTTACATAAAGCAGCTAAATGTTTGTAGATTAATATTCTGAGATGATGCGTGTTGATATAAATACATCCCATTACTTGTGTTTTTGAAGGTTGATATCTTAATGCAGTGAAGATTAAGTGTCCTTACCAAAACACTGAGACTGCATGCTTATGCATGACAGCAAAGTATTAGTTTCATATCTGGCTTAAGTGTAAAGCCTGTTATGCAACAATTAATCAGTTAGAAATTAAGAGGGAAGTGATTTTGCTAAAGACAGCCTTCTGCATTATTAATTTTAGGGATGCCCAAGTTGCATGTGTTGCAATTCATTATCTTCATATTAACTATGATTTTAATTCAGCTAGGTGTTATTTGACACTTGGATGACTTTCCTAGAATCTCGTGGCAATAAGCTAGCTTAGGATCTAGATCCCCAACTTATCTGATTTGCGGGAACAGATCATGTCACGCTTCTCATCTGATAATCTGCTCTGAGCTTCACGCTGTGGTCTAGTGTGACTGAAGCCAACCACAACAGCATCTGAGGTGTCTTGGTCATTCCAACTGCCTGGCATGAATCAACGACTGACTCCAGAAAGCATGCAATCTCTGATGTGATGATCTGACAAAAGCAGATGCTTTTCTAAGTATACCCAGTTTTCCTTTGGTTCATTTCATCACCGCTTGAGATGCACCTGTCACCTACCCCTGCATAATTTATACCAGTTAAGAATACTGATGTTAATAAAGGTTTCTTTGTTTTCAGGAAAAAGGGGCAAAGTGGTAAAAACACCCACAGGTAAGACTGGAATCTTACCACAGGTTGCATTATCTTTTTTATTTTATTTTTTAAATCATGCCATCTGTAAAGGCTGACCCACCTATGGTTCATCTAACTTGTTCAGTATCTCTCGACATTTATTGTTATTTTACTCAGCAGAGAAGATCCCAGTGTATGAGCCAAATATCCCTGAACCCAAATGGAGAGCTGATCTTATCAAATGTAAGTTTGTTTGTTTAGTTTTTTTTGGGTTCTTTTACAATTCTTTCCAAGCAGCCTTTGTTAAATTATTGTTTATTACTTTTTTTTAATCCATTTATTTATTTTTTGCTTTGTCAGATTGGATTAACTTGTCTCTGGATGACAAAACAGCCAATAAAATGCTGTGGATCACAGAAGCCGGTGGCAAAGTGGCCAGAATGACTGATAACATCACTTGTCCTGTCTTGGACAGACCAGAGCGATATGAGTACGCTCCACAGGTACAGTATGAGGATGCATTTAGCCTGAAATGGCATAAATTATAAATGTATTTTCTGCTCATTTTAAATGTTTACAATGGTGTAAAATTAGATTTGCTTGGAAACAGTATGTACCCCAAGTTTATTTCAAACCTGAACCTACTGGTGTTGTATTTCCAAAAGAAGAAAGCAATGCTGCTTGAAATTCTCTTACGTTACACTATAGGATTACCTCAGTGTGTATTATACTGACATTCTCACCTCTGTGCAAAAGGTTCTTTGCAAAGAGGGAATCCTGGGAAACCGAGGCTACTGGGAGGTGGAGTATTCAGGGTGGGTTGTGATTGGAGTCGCATACGAAGGAGCTGGAAGGAGGAACAAGGATGGGCCCTGTGGCCTGGGAGAAAATGAGGAGTCCTGGGGTCTCGGCTGGAGTGGTTCCAGCTATCATGCCTGGCACAAAGGTCACAGTACACAGACTGTGGAGATTCCCAGGTGCTCCACAATAGGTGTATATCTTGACCAGCCTGCTGGTGTCCTTAATTTTTATGCTGTGGAGGATGTGATTGAGGGAGGAGAACGCAATGGGAAAAAGGAGGTTAAACTTTTGAAGCAGTTTAAGAGCTCCTTTAAGGAGAAAATGATGCCAGGTTTCTGGGTAGGAACAAACTCTGACTGTGTAATAAAAAAGAAGGAGGAATAAAGGAGTGTCAGCATAGTGGCAACTTATAATCATATCTAAAATTGAGTGGAGCGAACTCTTGTTGGGTGAGGAGTGAAGTAGCTGTCATCCTATTGCAATAAAGCTGCGATAAGGCTGTTTTAAACACAAAATATCCTCACATAATTGGGTCATCCACATCATCAGAACTTATATTTAACCAAAACACTACAATATCTCTGAGGAAAACATAGGGCAATTTTTTTTTTACATTTTAATCAAGGGAACCAAGTGCAATTAGTAGATATTCAGAAAGGATTCAACTTCTGAATACTGTCCACACTGTTGGATTTTTCTGAAAACACAGGACTACTCGAGATTTATACTAATATATATGTGTGTGTATTTGTATTTCTCCATTTTTATTGTTTGCTAAGAATGTATATTTAGTTAGGCATAAGTGTATGTGAAATGTTAAATATGAAAAAATGTTAATCGAAAATAAAGTATGGAAAAAGGAGACTTTTTTTTTCTTTTTTTGCTAACGTGAATGTGGCTTAAGTATGAAGAAAGCAAAAATATGCGAACCCCCCCCCCCACCACCAAAAAGTAGGGACAAAATTAAGACTTAAGCAGTTCATGAGTACACTAACAAGGTGCATGTTAGACTCATTGTAAAATTAGAGCAAGTACCAAATCTAATTTTGATTCCCCTGAGTGGTGCAATTACATAAGGCTGCTATGGAAATTACTACTAACTGTGTAGAAGGTGTAAAATTTCAATTGGCATAAATGAAAAATTAATAAATAAAAACCAGAAGGATATTGCAACAGAATTAAAATGATGAATCTAAATATTTGAATTAAAGCTTATTTCCTTAACTGGCAGAAAGACTTTCTCTTTATTCCTATTATCTAATATAATCTGAATAATTTAAATTAATTAAACATGCAGCATATTCAAATTTGGATAAATTTGGAATTACATATAATTTATCTTTTTGAGATTTTTTTGTCTGGTTCTATACTGTATTGTAATGTTAATTAAGTACTAAACTATAAAAGTTAATGCAGGATCACTGAAAATGAAACTGACTGCACTTTTTTTGTCTGTGGTCAATGTCTGAAGCTTTTTAAGTAACTAAAATAAAATTGCATGTACAGTGTAAAGTTCGCACAACATAAAAGTCTTTCAGTGTTGCTCAGTAAAGAAGAGTGACTACAAACTGCTTCCCTGGGGTTTAAAGGGGCTCACTTTGACATGTGAGATGTTCCAGCTTGTACATTAGTTTCCGTCTTTGACATGTTGACCTCACCTCCTACTGCTTTCAAAACTAAAGCATCAGCTTTATAGGAACTAAAAGTGGCACTCATTTAACTGTTATCCTGCCCACAGGGCACCCACAGACTTCAGTGGTATATCAACTGAATGTGTTGCAATTTTTTAATCTATGTGTAATACTGATAGTTCTGTTATACTATAACTCTTTAGTCTACATCACATATATTTAAAAAAAAAAAAAATCTAAATTTGAATTTTATTTTATTCAAAGATGATATAAAAATGCTCAAGTCTGAATAATTGTGGCTTCATTAAAATGATTATTTTGATATTATTAAAAATATTTTAATTTTTATGTTTCACCAGATTATGAGATTATTGACTAAATAACTAAATATTACCAGAAAAAAATTAAATACTAAAGCCAGTTGTACTTTGGATATGGGCATTTCTTAAAATTAGATATTAATTAATCAGATATTAGCTTTTTGTATTGTTGGGGTCCTTGGAAGACCCCAGGTGGATGTTAGACATGTTGATATAGATTTAACAAGCGCCAAGAAAAGCCCCAGTAAACAGTGCATTCAAGTCATACTGGTATTTCACACACTTAAACTGTCATTACTTCTGCATACTGTACATACAATGACAGTCATGTCAGCGCTGAGACAGCAGAGGACAGACATTACCCTTCCAGAAGCAGGTCAGCAGAAATCTCACTCTTCAAAGGGGGTCAAAATGAAGTAATGTGTAATCAAATCAATGCTTTCTGTACGTTATATGTTTACCTTAATGCTCTTTACAATTATTCTTAATTAGTAATACTCAAAAACTGCACCTCTAGCTTTAGGCAGTTAAACACCAACCAAATTGAGCTTAGCTAAGTTTATTTAGGCTATTTCAGCGTGATTCTTGTGATGAGTATAAGTAAGAATTTATAGCTAGTACAGTTAAACCGATATGACAGGTACAAACATCCATCATTGACCAAAGAAAATGAAACTGGAGACCATGATCCAAGAGTAATCACACCCATGGTGTCACCTCACTACTTGCTTTGGATGTGTATATGTGATTATATGATAGGTATGAGAGTTGGAAGAGAGAGTAAAAGAGTGGAAACTCTCTGCTGGTGTCATGAGCAAAGTGATATCTGCTATACAGCAAATGGCACATATAGTGACACATATAGGATGACATAAGGAGGATATAGGTTGGGGGTGAGAGGATTCACTAGCAATTCCTGCTGTTGTGTGAACATGATTTGCAAACAATACAGACAGAAGTTAAAACTTAAAATATCCCTTTAAATATTTTTGAACTGAATATTAGAACGTTCCCTTTACGAGCATGATATGGCGAGAGTTGGATTTTCTCCAATGTCCTGTTTTCAAAAACTTTCCGAGCTTTTTGTGTGCAGCAGATAGAACCAGTTACTGACCACTACTATGTTCCATTTGTTAAAGTGGACTTCCACAATATTATTCCTTCATGGTACCACACCACCCAATCGACAGCAGAAGCTACTCAAGCATTATTGGGATGAAGTTATATTGGTTCCAAAAGATTTGTTGTCATGTATCTACTAGCCCACATTCACACTATCTGCAGTCTAACATGGACTGATAGGGTCATCAGTTTCATGCTGCTCTTTCTCTCCATATTATGTATACATAGTAATAGACACACTTATGTTTACAAGCTGCTACGCTGGTCACTTTAAATCATTCAAACTGTAAATTGTAATTTTAAATTGTTATTGATCTTTTTACCTCTAGTCTTAAAAGTGTATATTTATTTTCTTACTCTTCTTATATTTATTGTTTGTCTTTTTGCACTGAATATAACTGGAGCCTCTTCGTCTCGTCTCTCTGTATACTGTACTGTATATAGCGGAGATGACAATAAAGTTTACTTTGACTTTGAATTTGACTTTATATTTTGAGTATTCACTTCTTAGTTCTAGTTTTTATTTATATTAGATTTTATTTGATCCCTCCGTTTCTCCCTCCATCTTTTTGTACTTCATTAAGTTTACTCTTTTTCAGTGTTTCCATTTATGTCCTGTTTTAATTGGTTTCCCATGCATTGACTCTCATTTTACTTCCTGTCTAACCTTAATTATGTTCAGCTGTGTTAGGTTTCCCTCCTATTTCCATTTCCCTCAGTACCTCATGAGTATTTAGTATTTAGCTCATTAACTCTGAGGAGGGTTTGGAGGGTCATGAGAGTATAAAAGCACCTAACTGCCATTTCATAGAGGGTGGGAAACATGTGTTTGAATGTTCAGACTACTTTACAATAAGCTGTTATTATGTTGTGTTTTTGTTGTGTTAATTAATGATCAATTAGTACTGATAGTTATACTGTAGGTGGTCATTATAGTAGCTATGAGGACAGTTTTCTACATGGTAAATACATGGTTACATAGTTTTACATAGTTATATAAAAATGTCAGCAGTTTAGCATCTTCTTGATTTTTTCACTTTCAATAAAAAAATATTTAAATCGTTATAAATGTTAGGTTTTTGTGTCCCAGATAAAACATTACATTGTGTGTGATACAAGCATCGTAAAGCCTAAAAAACATTCTCCTGAAACATTGCTTCCTGAAACATTTATTAAGAATTAATAATTTTTTTTATTAATGTCTAATGACTATTCACACATTCTAATTAGCTCTCATTAGAGACATTTATTATGAGGTGATTCTTAGCCCGACTCAAAATTAATGCAGAATATTCTGTGAAGACATGAAACACAAACTGTATGTAAGAAGACTGTGTTTGGGGTGGAAGGTACATTATACTTTAGATCAAATTTTGTAGTACTACTACTGTTAAAATACTTTATTGTTGTATGTTTTAATAGTAAATGGTTACTATTAAAACATACAATAATAAAGTATTTCAACATAAAGCTACTCAATGTGTACTCAGTGGGAGTGTATCATACACTCCCATAATGAAAAGTGCCCTCAGCAGAAACAGTGATTGACAAAATTATTAAACAGCATCACCTGCTGGATTGTTCTTGTCAGTACACCACAACAGACAACCCATTCTGCACGTAGTAAACCACGTGCACGCAAACATTGATTTCCCTTTCTTGGATCTTTTGTTTTTGTATGTAACATATGGAACATAATGAAAAAACGATAAAGTGCTATTGTGTGATTTTTTTCTCTAGAAAATGAATCATAAATGTTGTTTAAGTGAATATGGGAAAAATTATTTTCTATGTTATCACATGTTACATAATGTAGATCATGAATTTTAATTATTTTACCTGTTAGTTCACAACAGAATACTTACAATGAATAACAAATTATTATCTAGAAAAACTGTTTCCATAGTAGGAAGTAATTCAAAATTAACTTAAACCTTATTGTAAATATTGTAGATAATCTATGTGTGTATTATGTGAGATTTACATTATTAGGAAAAGACTGCTCTATTTAAAATTAAATAAATAATTAATTAACAATAAATTAAATAAATAATTTACACAGTATGAGCTCAATCAGTCAACGGGCATCAAACAAGGTCACTTTCAAAGGAAAATACCAATAACGAACCTTTGACCAGAGAAAACTTACTGTGATTTAACCATCTGATGGATGCAGCTGAATAAAATGTTGTTGGCGTGATTTATGTTTGACCTTTGGCCATACTGGACAGCCATTTTTCCTGCCTAAAGGAAACTACATTTCCCATAATCCCATGAGAGGGCCCCACAGGTTGTTCAGCGTGCAACAGGAGACTATTAGTAGACATGCAGCTGTCTGTCACTGCGGGCGACTGTTCACTATGTTAAAAGGGAGTGGTCAATAATTACTGCAGGCTAGCTGATTTGTCCCATGTGATAACGGGACATCCTGAGCATCCCGGGTCAAGACCTTCCTGGATAAAAGCAAATGGCCTGGACACGTGAGCTGCTAATTATAAGACAGCATGATTAGTATTGAGTGTTGAGAAATAGCTTGAGTGTTTGTGTCTAGGTTGCAGGATTCTGAAAAGCTCATTTCACAGCAGATACTATTAGGTTAATGTACTGCCAACCAGGCTTCAGGGCGCTCCTGCTTAGACTTGACTTTTCTCTTGTCTCCCTTGTTCTTATCATACCGCTTAAAATGCTTTTGATATCTTACTCCTGTGCTACAATAAGACCAGCTCTCCTGAGGCATGTGTACACTGCTGATAGTCAGCATTCACTTTCCCTTTGAGTGCCTTTCTTCCTGTTAAATATAAGTGAATAATAGGCATAGCTTTAATTACTCTTAATCCGTTCACCTTAAAGCACTGTACTTTCTTTCTTTCTTTCTTTCTTTTTTTTTTACAGCTGTATTAACGTAGCATCATTAGTTTTCTTCTGTACTCTCTACAATCAGCTCTACAAGACGCTGACTTGGCGTAGCAGAAAAATTATATAAGAAAGGACCATCTGGGAAAATTATTTTTGCCTAATTGTGGGAGCCTTTCAAGTCTAGACAGACTAATTATACAATAATTGGTTATCTTATATTTTAATGCAGCTACTAGAGGTTTTACGTCTGTACTTTAAAGGCTTCTTTTTCTTGTAATAATTTAAACTTTAATAGATTTAAAGTGCTTAAATAATCCGTCAACCAAATGTCAAACTGCTTTCCTAACTCAAAACTTTACTTTGTCTTGCACATGGCATGGTTTTGGAAGTAAACCAGAGCCTTAAAGCCTTTGTCTCGTTGTGCCCCTCATTCTCTGAATATTTTGGCTTTTATCGTGGGTGATGACTCAAGACTGGCATCCAAATCTCTGATTGTCGTAAAGCTACACTGAGAACTTAAATAATGCAAAGGGCAAAACAGAAGCACGAGAAAACAGCTGTTTTTTGTTTTTTTATGTGTGTGTGAATTCTTGAGTCACAAACCCACACTCAGCAAAAGACAGAGAGGCTTACAAGGGCAGGGCAAGAGGGAGGGACAGTAAAGAAGAAGAGGGGGAGGAAGAAAGAAGGGGCTCACAGAGAGTGCACTGTTAGTGGACAGAAAAACAGACTGAGTGCTAACAGCCACCGTAGGTAGAGCACCAACCAAGCACTGCTGCTACAAGTCAGACCAGAGTGAAACATTCGACAACAGAGAGGGAGATTCACACTTCCAAGGAGAGCAGCGGAGTGTAAGCAGAAGAGCGTTGTGACTGTTTGGGCAACAGGAGCTCGTGGTAGCCAAGAAGGAGGCTGCCAAGCCTGAAGAGATGCTGTGAGGAACAGTGCCAAGTGATGGAGCTTGAAACAGCCAGCAGGCAGGCGCGATTAGTCAGGTATATACAGCAATATGGCATCTTTATTAACATTTATGTCTCATCTAGTTCAAGATGGTTGCACAGTTAAACACCACACTTTTTTGATCATTTATCTTTATTTAATCTTTGGTCAATAATGTGACAAATTGAGAGCAAAAGTTGCTAAAGGTTAACAATACTGTGAAGCAGTTTTGTGGCTGATACGTATTATCTGCGGCTGAATCACTCAGCGGCCCCCTGAGGGACTTCTTTAAAGCTATGCTATACTCTGGTAGCTTTTCTGTAGTAGCCCAGCAAGTTTTACTCTTATAAGTGTCAATTTATGGCTTCAACACCTTCAAATGTGCAGCAACCAACAATTTCGTGTCCTCAGAAATGACAACCCAGTTAAGAGTCGAGAGAGTGTCCTATGTCACTGCTTTGCTTATCAAGGTCAAACGTATTTTGATAGCTTTTGTTGACTTTTAAAAGTATGAGAATGCGGGAGACATGCAAATGTTTTTGTTGATACAGAGAGGGAGAGAATTATTTTCCGGGGCAATGTATTAAACATGGTCTGTGTCCAACTTCACATGATGCTTCAGAGTCCTCGGGCATCACAAAGCTCACTCTGTGTCGTGCACAGACCCACCGTTTGTCCTTCCCACCATCCCTCTTTAGCATTTCAAGTCTTCTCCTCTCTGAGCTGGTGACCCTCACTGATTAAAAAGGAGATTTTCCAAATATTTCACAACACCCACAGAACCCCCAGTGGCTATGAAGTTGTTGGTCTCTAACAAAGAAGTGACTGAGTTCTCTCATTTACTCCATGCCGCGCTTGTAGGGGAATTGCTTGTGGATATCAAACCATATCAAACATCTGGTTCATCCGCAAGTGTTTGCGGTGGCTCAACGTGAGATGTTCCTCGTGATTTTTTTTTTTTCATCTTCAAGTTCATCTGTATTAGTGTTTCACAAGGGTCATAACTGAGCCAAGTAGGCCGTAAAAATACATTTTTGATAAGGAAACTTGAGCAGGTGTAACTTAAAATTTCAGTTGCTTTTCAATTGGAGTTATTTTGCTGTCAAATATTTATGGACGAATGTAGATGCAAATGCCTTACATAATATGCATACACAAAAGAAATGTAAGGAATATTTTGTTGTAGTGCATGAAGAAATATATAAATATATACTGTACACTAATAGTAAAAGAAACGGTAATAAGAAAGTAGTATAGCATTATTATTATTATTATTATTATTATTATTATTATTATTATTATTATTATTATTATTATTATCATACACAGTAAACAACTTTTACTTTCCTACCACGCTCCTTTATTTGAGTTTTCTATTCTCAGCGGTCCACATGCAGTTTGGAGCAGATAGTGTCTCATACCAGCCCCGTCCCTGCTGCCAGATTGGTTTTCACACAGTCCCAGCCCCTCCCTGCCACCACAGCGACGCAGCTGTCACCTGTCAGTTTGCATGGTGGGGATGCGCACCGGCCTGTTATGGCTCAGAATAGAATTGTGGGAGAGTTTTTCTGGAAGTATGGGGCAATCACACCAAGTCCTTGAGAGAATGAACAGTTGAGCAGGGAAAAATTTCAACTATATAGGAATGTGGCATATGTTACGTCCGTGCTTACAGAGCTGCTGGTCAGTGGAGTGACTGACTGCTTCTACAGAGGGAGACACTGATTCAGATTGTACTGGTAAGCGGTTACATCTTAGCCATACCAGCTTCAAGTAGCTCATTTGAATATGTGGGCAGAGTCATGTTACAGCCATGTATCTTTCAGTATTCAGGAGGTCTATGTGGCACTTTATGTGGTTTTATTACTGTGTGTGACTATTTCCTTCTAACTGTCGTTCCCATCTTTTTACTGTGGTCTGAACACATTTATTTGTCACCCACAGAATGGATGACCACGACAGAGTAAGCCAAGCATCCAGCGTGGCCACAATATCCTATTTTCCTGTGGTAAAGGTTTGTTTTTTAGATTACAAGGCTCCCGTCTTTGTATGCATGGATGACTTAGTGTGATGCTGTTAATGCATAAGCACATATGTGCACACAAATGTATTTTTTCCCTGTTTTGGTAAAAGGAAAGTGATGGAAAGGTGCAGACATTCGGGAAGAGGTGTCAGTCTGCCAAGAGAGACCCCAACTGCCCTGTGGTCATCAGAGGATGGCTCAACAAGAAAGTACTTCTGCATCATTTGCTTTCATGGTCTACTTAAAAAGAACAACAACTTCCCCGTTGCATGCAGAAGAGTGTGTGACTGAGTTTGCTGAAGAGCAGAGCCTAACTGATATTCCTTTTCAGGATAGCTCTGGTTTGAAGCTTTGGAAAAGACGATGGTTCGTCCTCTCTAACTACTGTCTGTTTTACTATAAAGGTAACAGATTGACACTTTGTCTGGAGGAGAAATTCTATCATGTGTGGTGATGGATCCCTTCTTTTGTTCATGTCTCATCCATCCTCTTCTCAGACAGCAGAGAAGAATCTGTTCTGGGGAGCATCCCACTGCCAAGCTACAAAATCCTATTCTGCACGCCAAGGGAATGCAAGAACAGAAAGTTCACCTTTAAGGTATTATTGTTAAACCAAGTCATTGTAAGGATGTAAGCCATTCTCCAATCATGTGTATGTGCTGTTACATGCAATATTTAAGTCTATATAGATTAGCAAAATATGAATTTTTAATAATAAAAACTCAATTTGTGAATAATATGTGTGAAACTAGGTAGTGCATCAGGGGATGCGCTCTTATTTCTTCAGCGCAGACACTCAGGAGGACATGCTGGGTTGGGTTCGAGCCCTCAGTCAGTCTGCTGCAATGGAGCCAGACAGCTCCATGAACAGGTACAGTTCTATTTAAAATAGTCATGAGGTTTTACATGCGGCTGTTTTTCAACATTTTGCCTCATAAGCTTTTTTTCTGATGCTTTCAGGCGTTGCTCAAGTTATCACGACTTTACGCAGATAGGTGGCAGCAGTGAATCAGTGGACCTCCCTAAATCTCCCTCTGATGATGAGGGTCTATCCCAGAAACACAGGCACGTCAGCAGGACTCTGAGTGAACCGAGTAAGCTTAGTGGTGGAAGGATGGGGAGATCGCACTCAGAACAGAGGGAGAGGCGGAGCATTCATCAACGAAACAGCAGGTTGTCAAGTCGTCCGTGTGTGTGTGTGAATGGCATATCCAAGCGGTTTTATTAAAGGCCAAAATAATAACTGAAAAAGCTGCTGTGTGCTTTTTCCGCTGTATTCACAACCCTTCAAACAGAACGCCCAGCCCTGATTTAAGCAGAAGAAGAGCTTGTGGTCCGAACAAGGAGGAGGATTTTCTTCCTGGTCAAAACGCACCGCCACAAACAGATGTTATGGCAACAGGTTCTTTGACCTCCAGAGGTCAGCTGGGATCAAGACCACACACACCAGTGGGAAGGGTTGACATACGACCCCATGATGACCTGGTCATGCTGCCACAGACTCTTTACTACGCACCTGCCTCACCGAATCTGGAGTTCAAATCCACTCCCAGCACTTCAGGCTCAGAAAGATGGCAAAGTCTAAACAAGGTTGGAACTTTAAAAAAAAAAAAAATCTTGATATTAAAGTATTTCATGAGAGTCACTCTGTATTAAACCTAATGCCTAAAGTCATCTTATCTCAAAGAAATGGCCACCAATACTTGGCAAGAAAGT
>VUQG01036371.1:0-10310 GCA_015106755.1 Etia nguti
AGCAGACGGCTGAGTTTATTAAACTCCACCGAGACAGCTGGTGACGCAAATCTGAAGGCTAGACCGTCCAATTTCACAGCCTCGCACTTCTGGCCTACCCGGCCTTCGGAGGACCCGGCCCACGTAGACCGCGAAGGCCGGGTCCTCAGGAGGATGCAGCCTATGAATTTGGACACCCCTTTTGAGAAAAGGACATTGAGTCTAACAATGAATTAAATGCAGTGTTGAGGCTGTTACAGTAAAATCGCCCGCTATAATTATTTTATCTGAACTAAGCACCGAATCAGGGATGATAACAACAAATAAAGCTGTGGGGGGGGTTGTTGTTGTTTTTTGGGGGGGGTTTGTTTGTTGTGTGTGTATTTGTGTTTTCCAGTTACGATGCACAAGGCAAAGAGAACGGCTTTAAAATCATAAAATCAATTAGCATCATGTCCAAGTCGTTGGCCGAGTAGAGCTAGAGTGAAACACGGCTGCTGCCCCTCGTCTTCTTTTACTTAAAGGATTCTGACAATTTCTAGATTTATTTAAACTAATGTTAAAACTAAACTAATAAATCTAATAAACTAATGTGGGACAAAATACATAATTTGTTAATTATGTCTCTCTTAAATCATTTTGAAAAACACTATATTAATAATATATTTATCCAATGATTACATTTTCTTTCTGTTTTTTTATGGTTAAATCCTTTTTTACCATTTGCTTTACTTTGGGGAAAATAAAAGTTTGTCATACTGCTAGTCTACGTACATGTGGCTATACACTGTAGCTTTGTTTATTCTTGAATTCTTGTTTGTTCTTTTTTGTAGTTACTTCCTGATCAAAACATCTGTAGATATTCCAACAGTACAGACTGCAAATGCATTTATGAATCTTAATCACCAGTTTTAAAAATGACTATCAGTGATCATGTAGAATCAACCACTAAACTGAAAATAAATAGAAACTTCAAACATGGATGGTGTCTAATGTTTTAGAGCATAGAACCAATTAAGGAATTTAACTAGAGACATGTGGCTTAGACTTAACCAACCACCAGGCACAGTGATGCTACATACATTAAGAAAATTTAGATACATGACTTCCATGAGTCATTTTCACGACACATTAGTGGGAAGGTCCAGTAAAATGTACACTGTATTAATTCAGTTACATCTGGATTGTTTTAAACTGTAAATTATGCAATGCTGCAATAGAGCCCAGAATAAAAATTGGAAATGAGCATAAAAGGTTTGTTTTGATAATTAAGACTTTCACTGTTTCCTGCTAATTTGTATTGGAATCCAGCAGAGCAAAGGCTGATCTTCTTAAAGACAAAGTCTTTAAGAACACACTGTTTTCAATAAGCATGAAACTCCTAGTTGGTGTAATGTCATAAACAACACTAACCTAGAGCAATATGCAGAAAATATACGTCAAAATTTACATATGCATATTTGTGTCACGAACATTCAGTTTCATAAATAACAGTCATTATGAAAGTCACGCAGAGGCCCATTTTCATTCCTCCAGCTCGACAGGCCCTCAGTTAAAGAGCCCCCGTATCAATACATGTGCTGCCTCCATCAATCATTAGACCTGTCAGCGAGCAGAATAGCAGAGAAGAAGTGCAATCTTACCGGCTGTGTCACATCGATTAGGTTCTTCCACAGCACCATAACCATTACACTAGACTCTGGCTATTTATAGCATCTATCATATAGAGTTTGAGCTACCAGACAGTTCCCTGAGTGTTATGGGAATATTGTGAGACCGTGTTTCCTTCATGCAGAAATAACCTTTTAGTAGAAGAAAATGAAAACTGATAACAAACTACAGAGACAACTATAACGTCATAAATCATAGATCTTCTTATATTTCTTGTACGTCTACTCACCCCCTCAAGATCTCCCCAACTAGACAAGCAGTCAGGATGTGCTCAAGGGCTACAAAGCGGCAAACTAAAAGGTTCCACCAGTCCTGAGCTTTCATACCTCACCAAGCAGAGAGGTTTGAATGAAATACTTCATGGTGATCATCAAGAAAACTTAAGTGTGCACCCAAGCTCTGACTTCCCTATGTCAAGTTTATTTTTCTTGAGCTTTAAAATCATGTTTTTTAGGCAGGACAGTGATCTTAAACAGGTAACAAAGGCACTTTCACTCGCACATTAGGCCGGCATGACTAAGACCAGAGTGCGTATTGAAATAAAAGTTGTTTCTCTCAATTACTGGATGTTTTATCAGCGAGCAGCAGTACGTTGGCAGGATGATTTGTGATGACTATGCAGATGGCATGTCTGAGGAAGTTGCCACTGTTATTGAGGAATCCAAACATGTAGTTTCTTTGACCAGTAAAACAAAACTACACCTAAACTACATAAACTACATTTGTTTCAGCATGGTGCGTCCATTGTGTCATATTTTATTTTTTAAGAGACCGGGGATACCTTTCAAGGCAACCCACTATTTCTTTTTGTTACCTTCTTAAGAGTATTTTAAGTTTTGACTCACAACTCAGTGGAACAAAAGACAAACAGCTCTGCTGGAACGCTGCTAGTGTATATTGATGTTCCTCAACGGTCCTTAAGTAAGTTATGTTGTACGGACAAGTAAAATCAGTCAGTAAAACCATAAGATACATGAATCATGCTTATAGACTGAAAAAACCCCACTAACACCAAACCAGTGCAGATATGTTCCTGTTGATATGATACTGCAGTTTCCCCACACACAGACATGGCCTTTTTTTATCTTTTTTTTTCATCTGCGAGAAAAAAAAATCAATATTCTAGGTGACGCACTATGGATGCACGTACTCTAGCGCCTCTATCGGGACTTCAGCTGGCCACTGTAGTCGTTGTGCTGCTCTGGAGATTTGCTTTGAGCTGGAGGGCCACTCCAGTGAGAACCAGCAGCAGATGCAGAACTGCTTCATCTGCCTGAAAGCCGAGATCAATGCAGAGACTGCAGAGAAGAAAAACTAGGACTCACTGGAGAGGCAGCTGATTATTATGCTATTATTCATTCGTCATTATTTGTCAATTAAATATAATGAATTTATATTGATATAATTTAAATATATATTCATTTATATAGTAAGCATGACCCACGGAGTCACACCAGCCCCATAGTCTGGGAGTATCTTAAAAAAAAATAAAAGCACCATAAAACACAGTTTTTTCCCTCCAAGTCCCCAAACAAGCAAATTTGACAGCTGACATGATGATTTGGGTTAGTAACTGTAAAGTAATACCTGTAATAGCTCTTACACTACTGCTGTTACTGAAAAGTAATTACATTATTGTAAGTTACCTCCCATAAAATTACTCACTGTACCAGCCATGTGCATGCTATTTCTAGCCTTTCTTAGCATACCCTTCCCTCCCTGAGGAGAAGATATGATTAGTATTTTGTTTCTCACTTGTTCATAGAGTGATTTGTTTATTGCGGTTATTGGTTTGTGTTCGGTCCGTTAAATTTTGGGATGAAAGCATTTTTTCCTCCAATTGCTGTGTCTAATCTTTTCCTGGTGCTTTGTGTTGTTTAGTGTTTTGGCTGAATTGGACCAAGACAATAGGGCCGTTTTCAGTGTATTTCCCATGGTAACAAATATCTAGCTCTGCTGCAGCAAACACACACACACACACACACACACACACACACACACACACACAGCAAACACAAGCATATACACAAAAACAAACAAAACACAGAGGAGAACACACACACGAACACAAACAGACCCAGGCAGATTATTCTCTTCTCCCTCTAAAACAGGGATTAGTCAGCTGCTCCTCTAATAGAAAAACTGGCCTAAATAATTCCTCTGTGTGTGTGTGTGTGTGTGTGTGTGTGTGTGTGTGTGTGTGTGTGTGTGTGTGTGTGTGTGTGTTTATTGTTGGGGGTAAAATGGAGAGTTGCAGATTGCTCCTGTCTATGTGATTATGACCACTAGTTTGTGTGCATTACATTTATTTTTCAGTGGCCTGAAATGACATGTGAACCTATATTTAGTGCCTCGTAAAGCTTTTATTTTTTTTTTATTTTAACATAGGGGTAGGATCCAGTATGTTAACATGTCTGTCCCATATTGGCCTTTATTTTTTGGCTTTCTATTGAACACAGCCTTTAATTCAAAACCCTTCTCTTTATAGACAAAGGTGCAAATGATCAGTTCCCATCATATCTCAAAGATCAGCTCGTTTTTTATCCCAACAGAGCAATTCCTTCTCCGACTGCAAGCATATTTGTAGTTCCTAAACTTTCTAAAAGTAGAATGGGAGGCAGAGCCTTCAGCTAGCAGGCTGTTCTCTTGTGGAACCAACTCCCATTTTGGCTTTAGGACAGACAGCCTCTCTACTTTTCAGGTTAGACTTTAAACTGAGGTGACTCTGAGGTGAACCGTCCCTTAGGTAGGATTATCAAGAACACATTTCAGGCTTCAACACTCATGCGTCTCATCCACTTTGTTCATTAACTAATTATAAAATGTAAACAACTGAACTCTCAACAAATCTTAGAACTATCCTCCTATTTATAGTCTGTACGACAGCACAGCAACACCGATCCACTCTTTAAACTTTGATATCTGTAAATATTTGATCTTTTTATATATCAATGACTACAAATGTGTTGTTTTTTATGCTCAGTGCATTAAAAAAAATCTTTGTAAACAGACATGAGTATTTTATAATATGGATCAACTGACAAACTAGAGCATTCCCCTGCTGTGTCATGTCCCTCCAAAAAGTGTGTGGGTGTGCGTGTCCCATCCCTCGGTGTAATCCGGCACGGTCTTCTGTGTGGAAGAAAAAACCCACACTGCTTATTAATTACGACGGACATATTTCACTACTACGCTATTAAAGTCCTCGACTGTAATTAGCCCAAAGAGACCACAGTTGTGTGTGCGCGTGTGTGTGTGTAATGTGATCATTTCATCTCATCCATCAGTGGACATTTTAAATAGAGATGACGATTCCTCCTGCCAAGAGAGTCAAAATGTGATAGTAATGATGACAATCAGAGAGGACGGGCTGGAGAGTGAATCTTCTGACACAAACAGATCTGATTCAAAATAATGGCTGCAAAAACTCCCTGTCTGTGCTTTCTAGGACTACAATCTGTCTTTAACCTATTACATTTTACCAGCAGGGCTGCGGCGCTTGTTCCCTCCACTCATGCCTGAAAACACAGACATGTATGTATGTAAAGACATGCAAAAAACAGCTGTTTATAAACACCAAACAAATTAATCATAAACCATACAGTTATGGTTCTGCTTTTCAAGCTACATATTCATTGAGTAAAACAAAGGATTTAATTACAGGCGCCATTAGTGTCACAGTTTGATGAGCACTGACATGAATAACAACACCATTACCCCAAAATGCCACTGTACTACAACAACGTACACATAACATAGACATGATGTTGTCCTTCATTGTGAGATCAATTTCTACATGTAATTTATATCATTTCAAAGGATTTGAGTGTTAAAAAACAAAAGCTATACAGATCCTGATAATCCAGGTAGCACAGGCAGTTTATAATGAGTTCCATCTAGAGTAATTAACATGTCTAGGAGTTAGGGAACAGACATGTGTATATAGTATAAAGTATAAAGATTTTAAATCTAATGTTTTAGATTACAGATACGCTTATTAACCCTTTTCTGATCTGATACAGATAACTTATTAGGTTATTAAGTTCACTGTGAGAGAAAGACTGGACTTCAGGCTCCATTTAAACAGTGTTTCCTAACTTTATAAAAACAGTAACCAATAAATACATCCATGAATGTCCTGATGGGTTCCTCCTTAGTCTGAGTGCTCCTTGCACACACTGCCTGATGTTGAACGGAGCTAACAGGAGACAGGTGAAGTGAATTAATATAAACAGAGCAGTAAATGCAGTAAAAACCTCCAAACAACTTTTATACAAAACGTAGCGAATGATGGAAACACCATTGTTGTTTTCTAAGCTCTTGTTTACTCACAGTTATGTGAAATTGAAAACCACAGCAAACAAACAAATAAAAACTGTTAGTGTAGCCAGAATGAAATGCTCTAAATTCCTGCTAACAACCGGTGCACTGCTGCTGAAGCACGGTGCAGTAAACAGCACACAAATAAACGAATAGATTATTATAGATGTGCCTCATGTGGTCATCTTAGGTATGCAGCTTCAGCATGTGAGGTGTTTCAGAGGGGCAGTCAACAGAAGAAAAAATGGCTTAAAGAGCAAGGCTGAACTGAAGGCCTACACCAAGAACAAGTGTAAGACAAGTGAGCTACGCACTAATACGGAGCTGAAATGAGGTTAATAGGGTCCTTTATCTGAATTATGTGCAAACTTGTATTTCGATTTTAAATGTTTGAGCATGGGTTAGGATTGTTATATGAATACACATTTGCCAAAAGTATCAGAACTAGCATTTAGAAAAAAAAGGAAAGAGAAAACATCTCACTAAAACATAGAAAGGTGATCCCAGAGGCCAGGACAAAACAGAGCTGTAATGAGAGAGGAGGAAACAGAAGAATCAGTCCATCTGTTGAATTGCTCAGCAGGAGTTGGCAACAGTTTGAGCAACAGTTTTGTTGCTTGCCAACTGAAATCCAACCACTTTTTTTTCTCCTCCTTCTTCTTCTTCAGGGTGAGCAGACCCCTTCGGCTTTGGCCCAGGTTCATTGTCATATTTAGCCAGCTTGTGTTAAAGGTCTGACAAAAAATACCCAAGATAAACCGTGCGAGGAGGAAGAAGAAAACTGGTAAAGGAAGACATGAGACAGACAGGTGACAGGTGTGACAAAGATGAAGTGAGTCAAGTGTGCAAGTGAGAACCGCCTGCCGGACACACCGATCGGTGCTGAAGCAGATGAGAAGAGGAGGAAAAGAGATGAAGTCAGAGCCTTTATCAGGATGGAGAGAAAAAGAGGAAGGGAGCAAGGTGAGAGAAAAATAAATCCACCTCCCATTAATACAGGTATGTACAGGTAAGTATACAGGTAAGTACACACACACACGCAGTCGTGTTTTCATATCCTTGTGAGGACATCTAATTGACATAATGCTTTCCCTAGCCCCTTACCCTAACCCTAACCATCAAATATGAATCCTAAGCCTAACCCTTAGACTAACAGTAATCCTGACATTAAAACCACATTTTAAGTTTTAAAAAATGCCTTCAAACTCGTAAGGACGGGGATTTCGGTCCCCACAAGTATAGTAGAATTCCAATTTGTGATCCCCACAGAGATATGTAAACATGGTACACACACACACACACACACACACACACACACACACACACACTAACCTGCTGACAAACACACTAAAAGTCAGTTGATGCAAAATCAACCCAACACTTCCCCGCACAGACACTAAGTCTTCCTCACTCACACACACTCACGTGGTGCGGAATAACCCAGCCGACTCCGCTCTGCTTCCACTACAGCGGTGTAACTGGAGAATTGGAAAAGTAACATGAAAGCAGAATGTGATTTGCGGTGTGTGGAGAGAGCGGGTCAGAGCCATAGATCGCCTGAGCCGATAAAAAGACCTCACTGTGTGACTTTCGTGTAAAAACTAATGGACGTGGTAGGCATGCACCATCGGGGAATAACACGGCGCAGATCAAGGACAGGAAGCAGCAGGGCCCTTGTGATAACATGCAATATCTATTCTTAAATTGTCAGTTCAGTTTGTAATGACTGTCTCTGATATTTGGCTTAAACGTGCTCAGCACTAAGGTTACTTTTAATGGCTCCGTTTTATAGAGGAGAATATTGGAGTTTTATCTGGTTTCGGTAAAAGGGGAACTTGTCTTGTTTCGAGATACTTTACAGATGTTTGATGCAGCTTACTTTGTGAAGCTCAAAGCACTCAAAAAACTTACCAGCAATGTTAGTCTGCAGATGTCATGACCCGATTACCCCTCATGTTATACGAATCTGCGTATTGTGAGCAGATTAATAGAGGAACTACTTCCTTTCTTTGCCTAGATCTGCCAGCCAGCTTGCAGTAGCTTGCATTAGGGCAGAGCAGAAATGGAAGCACTACTATCATCACAGGCAGATGGATGCTTTTCTACAGAGTGATGTGCAGGGCAGGTATAGTTTGGTGACACAGAAAGTAGTTCCTACATGAACTGCAGGCAAAAAAGTGCATTTTTGTTTGTTTTGAGTAACTAGGTCATGAAGTGACATTGCTGCTATGTATAGAGCAGGAGACGGCAGACATCTGCACAACGGTTATCTCAAAAACTGGGCAACTGACACCATGGTAACCTAGATGGATAAAAAGCACTACAAGATAGATAAAGAATGCATAAGTTTGATTTAGAGGTGAGGTGTCAGTTTAAGGTTTTTGTAGTGTTTTCTCACTGATATGAGAATAAACTAAGTAAATAAATAAGTGCGTACGGCGTGCGATGGATGGAGCAATCGAGGCAAAGGCATTCACGGGCTGCACACGTCTTCCCACCACAGCAGAAACCAAATGTCTCAACATGAAGCTGCTAAATATCTGACTTTAACCTGGTGTGTGACTTTTAGGATCACTGGTGGTATTCTGGGTTCACAGAACTGCATCTGATTGACTCTTCTGAATCATTAGCACCACAAAAAAAGTCACTAACACTTCAACTCCAGTTCCTGTGGAAGCTTCGTTAGTGTCTCCAGTCATACTGGGAACAGAAGTACATGAGACCAACCTAAAAATACGGCCTGACTACAGCAGCACATCGGTGTTGCCTGTTTTGCTGTCGAACTACCATGGATGACGCCCGGACAAGTAGAATCCACTTTTTACACAGTTTGGGAAAAGGCCTCATGGGCAAACACGTCTAAACATGACAACAACGCATCCATGCAATTCTTTCTTCCATCCGTTTCCACCTTCTTAATCCTTTCCCACTCTCCATTTATCAAGTCCAACCCAGCATCCACACTTCTCCTAGCTATCCCTTTTTTCTCATGTAACTTCACCACTCTCACTCCTCCTCCTGCCACTAAAAACTGCAACCTTTCTCTGGCTCTGATTTAAACGATTGACCTCCCCTGCTGCGACATTCTGTTTGGCTGATAACTTTTATTGTTTGTTCCTATTATGCCTGATAGACCTACTGTCTCAGTCAAGGTCTCAGGCCCAGATATCTCCCTTATTATTTGGCCATCTCTTGCAATTGTGAAACATGACACGTCTTTCTCTGGCTGAGTTGAATACTGACAAACTGGCAGAAAAGTAAGCATTCGGAGTGATTCCTGCTGGAATTATACACTGCCCCTAATGAGGATTTACACATGTGGGGTCATTTGTTGTCATACATCAGCTCACAGCCCAGTGCTCCTTGGGGTATTTGCAATCTGATAAGCACTGCGACCTGCTAGCACAGACTAGCGTCAGTTTTCATAACCAAGATTTAAAATCAATTAGTTTGGCAAAGGATCATTTATCTTTGTTTTACTGCCTCATAGTAAAAGACAGTGAACTAGGAGTCGACCGTAGCCATAAAAACTATCATTAACTTCCTACGCAGAATGAACCTTTATCTGCACGCAATCTTTCAAACATTAATGTTTTTTCTTGTTTCTACCTCACTTCAAGGAGATAAACTGAGGACTTCAGTCTGTCCATTTCACACTGATGAATACCTTCAGGTTACTGGTCAGAGCAGCTGACGTTGTTTTATGGTAAATGCTTTCAGGAATTCTCCATTTTTAGTATGACAGATGCTCTTCTGACTAATAAGCTAAATGGTCTAAGTGACCTGGGTCTCATGCTGAGTCACGGTACATGATATGGGACAGTGGATAATTAGAGACATGGGTCCGTGAGTGGGAGAAGCATCTGTGCACTCCCACCCACTCCTCTGAGTCACATCAGTCAATTTTAATGGTGTCTGGGTCAGTGGAGTGGAAAGACTTGACTAGGAGTTAATGGCTGCTTTTCCCCTGCATGCATTCATTGGAAAGTAATGTGTGTTTGGACCAAAAATAAACTGCACATTGATTAAGCAAATTGAGTTTTCAGCAACTTCTCAAATCGCCCAGCGCACAGGGGTTGTTTGTTGAAAGTGAGGATGATAAGAATGGAAAAGAAAGAAATACTGATCGTGATAAATTGAGCACTTAAGAGAAACCTAAACACAGCAGCCGTTCTTTTAATTCTTCAGATAAAAATGAAAGAGTAAAGTTTGTGCCTTAAAAATGTAAGGTTCTGTATAATAGCGGCTGTAATTCCTGCACAGTTTATGCAATACTTTTCTCAAACCTCTTGAATTAAAGAATAATGTCACTTAAAAAAAAAAAAAAAAAATTAATAACT